>JBAMBJ010003763.1:0-92235 GCA_037043495.1 Drosophila recens | reverse complement strand
TATAATAGATTAAATCGTCTCAAACACAACTTATATAATTATAAAAAAGAACAGCATAAACACTACTTGGTTTTGCCAAATTATGTTTTTAAATACTTAACATTTAAAGTGAATTGAATAAATAAACTTCAAATTATCAAAATTAAAATAAGAGATAAAGGTAGATACGCATGTTGAGAGTTTTAGTTTTAAGTTTTGCAAAGTGTTATATATAAGCATGACCGGATTCGATAGTTAATTTCCGATCGGGAAAGATACAATTATACAAGGATGAAGAAGAGTTTAACGATTGTTTGAGTTTTGACGTTAATAACTATAAGACAAGTTAAGTTACATTTTTTTAGTAGAGCTGTTTATTAAGAGAGTTTACATTCAAAAGTATCGTCAAAAGTGCATTTAGCGGGAAACGCCAGATTTCTCCTTGATCCAGTCCACGTAGCTGGTCACACGGGTGAAGCCAGCTGGGGCACCGGACTCGCAGCCAGCGCCGGACACGAATGAGGTGACACCAACAAGAATTTTGCTGTGTTCGAGGACCAATGGGCCACCAGAGTCGCCATTGCAGGTGGAGACCTTGTTGGGGGTGGCAATGCAGATGACCCTTGAGGATGCGATCAATGAGCCGTAGGTATCTTGGCAGACGTTCTGGGGCACGATTTCGAAAAGGTCCCACTGCAGAGTGCTGGCAACACCGGAAGCTGAGTCAGAAGTCTTGCCCCAGCCGGAGGCGATGGCCTTCTGGCCGGCATAGGTGGAGTAGCTGCTGGCAATGGCGGGCAACTCGACCTTGTTGATGTCCGAGGTGAAGCTGACAGCGGGAGTCTCGATCAAAGAAATGTCGTTTCTCAGCACAGCAGAGTTGTAGCTGGCGTGCTGAATGAAATGGGAACTGGCTACTTTGTGGGTGAGCTTGGCAACGCTGCGAACGGTGGCACCATAGGTAATGGTCACATCGGAGGCACTGCGAACAAGTTAAATCAATTTTAATATACTGAGTGGTGGAAATCTAAATGGTTGCTTTCTTACCCGCTGGTGCAGTGAGCAGCTGTCAGCACCCACTTGTTGGCAATGATGGAGCCACCGCACCACCAGCTACCGTCGGAGCTGCCGAAGCTAAGTCCCACTTGGTAGGGGAACTGACCGGGGGAGGCGGTCTTGCCGTTGGTGATGCGACCCTCAATAGTGGCGGCCACTGCGGGCATGTCACGAGGATGCATTGGAGCACCCTGGGGCAGGACGCCAGCGGAGACGGAGGCAATAGCCAGAGCCAAGACTACGAACAGCTTCATGTTGATCGTTTGAAGAATAACGAATGATTTTTGATTGACCACTGCAGCTATTTATATACTCCTTAAAGCTGTCTTATCAGTTTGTTATCAGTCATAGCTTTGGATTTCCAAGTATATGATATCCCTTTCGTCCACTCTCCTTCCGGCTCTTAAGAATTACCGTCTATATAATGATTTTAGCTGGCCAAAACAAAATTCATAGATAAACCATTCTTGAGATAAACGAGCAATTAAGTGCTCTTCAGAACTGAGAGTGCCGCACATTTTGGAACGTGGGCACTTGAGTGATACGAACTGATTGATATTTATGACGGCAATTCAATATACGATTTTATTTAGACTGATAACCAGTTAGTGGTAGGTTTCCCAGAATTAGTATGGTGAGTTTAGCTTTAGCTGAGTAAAACATTGTTATATTGTATTATGGCTTAAGTTATGTAAGATGAGCTTCAACTTAAATCTATTTTGATATAGTCTAAACTTTAGACTCTAAAGTGTACCATAATTATTTCTGATACTACCTCAGAATTAAGTTCTATTTATATTAAATTATAATAAACTGTTTAGAGTATTCAGTATTTCCAATGGTTGATGATTCTTACCTTCTTATCGTTGTTTAAGACTTTGTACCAAATTATTCTTATAATAATGTGAATAAAAATTAAAATCAACAAAAATATATAAATAAATTTTAAATCATTAATTATAATATAAATACAATTTCTTTAAATGTGCTTTTGATATTTTTATTTAATTTTTTATAATTTCTTGCAAAGAAATTCTTTAAGGTTATTGTCCATTTTAATATCAGAGTTGTTGGCGAAATCTTATCGATATTGATAAATGAAACAACATCTTAAAATTAAAAACGAACGGATTAAAATCTGTACTGAACTTTAGCTATGTCGAGATATGCTATTCTTGGCTAAAATTGGACAGTTCAGGTGTTTGGAAAAAACAGCCTTAAAATTGATAAAGAAGCACCCAGAAAATAGAGTAAATAAACAAAGTAATACACACAGATTGATTGAACTCACATATTTGATTTGACGAAATGCGCCGTAATGATAATTGATTGTGTTCAATATTATCGCTCGAGTATTTTGACAAAATTTATATTGACCCTTAGCCAGACTCAAGTGTTGGATTTTCCCAGCGATTAGCCAAATCATTGACTTGTGGCATACGAGTACACCCGAATATTCCGCATACGCAGCGTTGTCCCAAATGTTGCCAGGTCATTGCATAAAAGTAGACGCCTGGGCGTTGAGCAGTTGAATCTGGAAAATTGAAATCAAATCACTTTACGTGCTGGGCATGCAAACAAATCAACTGGGTCACAAGGACGAATACACATCCTTAAGACAGTTGGCTGAGAAGCTGCAACATTAGCACATAAAAACAATTCATTGCTTGTGATGCTGACACATGTAGTTGTAGAACAGAATCTGTCTGGGTCATAAATGCCGAGCACATTGCTTCCGGATGCAGGATGTGTGCGTGAGCTGCCTAAATTCAAATAGTTTTTGACCAGAAACATTGTCCTGACACTTTTGGGCATTACTGATGATCTAGAGATTGGCTTAAAGCTCTCGCACTTGGATTTGTTAAGCCATTTAGATGCGAAGTGTTTGTTCTAAGCGTATTTTATAGCTGCTCTGCCGTCTCTTTCTCAGTTCGTAAAACAAAAGAAACTAATTTTCTAGAAATATTTGCCTTCATTATTGTAGCTTTAAGTGAGTCCAAGAACAGAGACAGAGGCAGACAGCCCATCAATTTCGCAGTGAGCACTTTAAATTGCCAGCCAGCATTCTCTATATTACGTATACGTAATGCGCTTACAGCTCATTCAGTCACACGCACATATACGCTTATTAGACGCATATCCTGCAGCAATTGAAGACCTGACAACAATGTCCAGTCCATGCTCAAGTATCCTTGCCTTCTGTGTTGTCTGCCGCTCAAGTTAATATATATTTATATATATGTATGTATGTAAGGCATTCGAAGTGTCCCCCAGCTGCGAGCTCCTTTGACGACGACAAACAAGATTGCAGCAATAAAATTTCGACAAGTGAACAACAAATGATAAACGAAGCAGCACACGATAAAAACCAGTCCAAAAGAGAGATAGAGACACATAGAAAAAGAGAGAGAAGGATGTCAAGTCAAAGGCGCACTCGAAATGCTGGCTGGCTGGTCTAAGGACCAAGGACTAAGAAGCAAGGACCACGCAGGAGGTCAGTCTGTTCTCGAAGGCAAACTAATGTAAGCCGCATCGATTACGCTCTCCGGACACAAAATTCCACCCGTCCTGTGGATGTTTTTGGCTGCTTTTTCATTACATTTATTTGCTTTGGCCCATTGTTGTTGGCAAATAGAAAACTTTGCACAGTTGCGTTAAATTGTCATCGTGAAATGGCCGTCGACTGTCGCCCGTCGCTTGCCTGTGGTCAGCTTCCAAACTGAACTGAGCTGCTTGCCTGCTTGCTTGCTTGTTGACCAGAATTAATGACAACTGTCTGGCACAGCTGACCTGTCCGGCATTCCTTGATGACTTATCACATTGCCACTTGAATAGCTAGTTCCATTTCCGGCTATAATTCAAAATTGTGAGACGCCTTCTCGCTTGTCAACGGCAGCCAACTCATTAATCATTACAACGGGTCGTATGAGTAATGCATTTAGCAATGTTCCTTCTCGAGATGTTGCTGATGCTCTCAGGTTGTGACAGAACCCAAACGGATAACAGATTGCAGCATGCCTCAAGATGTTGGCGCAAATGCATTTTTAAAACTTTTCAACAGCAATTTGTTGTCGCACATGATTTACGCACACACTTAAACACACACTTATACATACACATGTAACTACTTACACATCTATTTTGTATGTGTCTCTCACAGAGAGATAAGCCTTATGCCATGCACTTACCTCTTAGTTTGCTGCAACAACTGGTCAAAGTTTGTGTCGCAATTTTCAAACCGGGTTTTTTAATGCGCCTCGTATTGAAAAAGTTTTATTGGCACAGCTGCTTGTCCGACATGAAGCGAAAACCGGAATACCAATTTTCATTAGCTCAACTTGTCAATAAAATCGACTTAAAGCGACCATATAAATATCCTGCCTAAGTCTTAATGACAGAGAAGTTTTCGAGATTTTCTTTAATCCAAAATAGCGAAATCCACTTGGCTTTTTATTTTGAATTTGAAAAGATTTTTAGACATTTTTTAAATATTTTAAATAAAAGGAAAATATAAATAAATAAATATTTATTAATAGGAAAATAGAAACAGAAATTCAAGATTTATAAAAGCTTTACCATTCATTATATTCAGTTTGCCTCTCTCGGCGCTTCAATGGCATATTACAGTCAGCTGTCAGTTGCTGGTTTTGGCAATAAAGAGGCTCGGAATAACTGCCAATATTTTTTTTGACACAAATCCGAGACACAGACGACAAACAGAAGGGGCTGGCATTAAATTTTATGCGCCGGGATCAAACTATGTAATATTCCACATAGATATCAATGCCAATTCTTGGCACAGCGACTGTCAGCCAAATATTTGAGCTTTCTTTTTGGCCTTTTTACGTTTGCTATCAATAAGCAAATAGCTGAAACGCTGACTTTTTGCATACAAGTATGAAAAAGTCTTCTGAATAAATATAAATATAAATAAAAAATAAATAAATATAAATATATACATAAATTCCGGGCATGCAAACAAATCCTTTTCGATAGGTTGGCTGCCGATTTTTATTGTGCTCGGCGTTTCATTTTCTTCTTGTTTTTTTTTTGTCTAGTCGACAATTGGATTTGGAAGCGCCTTGGCATGTCTATGCGAAATTGAGGGATTTACTCGCATCGATTGCTAGCGAGACAAATACGTGTCCCAGTCTCGTCTCGAGACACAGCTCAGTTTATTGGCGCATGCAAAATGATTGCCACTGGGCGTATCAATAGCACTCTCTCAGATTTTTCAGCTTCTTTCAAAAGCATCTAAAGTTGCAGGTTGTGTTCTGTCTGGGCTTTTGTGTAATGCAAATAGTAAATATTAAATATTATCAAAGAGCAGTTCTTTCTCTCTTTTTCGCTATTCATTATTCGAGCATGAAAAGTAAAGGCTTTTGTAACAACTTCATTATGTGTATTTTAAAAAATATTATGAAAGGCTCCTCTCACTCGTAAAATGAAATATAACTACTCATCAAATTTTAGCATGCAAATATATACATACGAGCATATATTTATATTTTTCTTGCTTCATTTTTTGTTGAAAAATGCTTTATGGCTTATGAGCATTTTGTTTGCCAATATTTTTCTTGTTTCCCTGCTGTCCTCGTGTGGTGCTTTTGTTGTAATTTCGGTTTATTGTTTTCTATATATTTTTCTGCTTGAACGCACTAAAAGCTACTCGAATGCCAGTCAGCCAAACAGTCGGGTATCCACCTGCTTACCCCCCTTGTATCCTCTACCCTCTCCACAGTTCTATTTCTCTTTCTCGACGTGGCATTTGTTTGCTTTATGTCTTTATTTTGTACCCTGCCAAGAGGAAGTTGAGTGGGAACATGTATTATTTTCTCTGTTGAGCGATGGCTGCCATTCGACTTGGTAATGGTATTGCCTCCGAGTATCTATGTGTGTCTTTGCATATGTAATATTTGTGTGTATCTTTTACTTGATACGTTCTCTTGTCAGTGGCAACTTTTTAATACCTAAACAAAAATGTTTCAATTATTTTGTTCAAGTTGTGGCAACTTATCAATATATATTTGTGCTGCTACTCGTTTGAAAAGTACTTATATATGAGGTTGCTTTATTATATATTTCTGCGTCTGAGCACTTAAGCCATTAACTTTTGCTGTCAATCAATTGTCACTCGCCGGGCAACAAAACAAAAACTCGGAATAAAAACAAAAGAAACAGAGCATGACAAGACATTTTTGAGGAGAAAAATCAAGGAAGAAACGTCAGCAAGAACAGGAAAATCTTAGGGATGCCGAATTAGTTGGCAATTCTTTAGCATATTACGCTTTGAAATGCTCTATGCATGAATGCCTGAAAGAATTAAAGTTGCTTGAAGTATTTGACTATGTTTTGGATTTCTTAGATGGCAATTTACTCAGAGCCCGAACGGTAAGAGCTAAAAGGCTGAAATCTTCACAATTTTCACAAATTTTTACAAAAAGCGGGATAGATTCGGGGTCAAAGCTTAAATATCAACTTTTATTATGAAAAGATATCTGGTTGTTTTTAAATATCTCAACAAATAATTTTTAAAATGTAGTTAAAATTTACCTACTATTTCAAACAAGGGACTTAGTAACAATTGCCACTATGCAGCTTTTCATTTTATATTGAAACTCTGTCCTTCTTCTATGTGATTTCCATTAGTTTCTAAGCTGTACTTATGATTTGTGGTCATTTTGCTTTTAGCTGGCATTATGAGTATACCCCATTAGAACCAAAGGTATTACCACTCAATCGGCACAAAACCAAAAAGGAAAATATAAGAAAAACGTTTGTATAGAAACCAAACCGGAGCAACAAAACCATCAACAAAAGTCTTTGTCTTTGTGTGAACTGTTGGGGAAAAAGCAGCGAACTTTGCCGTCAAGTCATTGTTGTAGAAGTTGAAGTGGTCGGGCATGAACATGGGTACAAAAAGAGAGAGGCAATGCGGGAAAGCGGGAATGCCAGGATCTGTCTGTCTGTCTGTCAGGCAACCAGGCAGATGCTTCAACGTTGTTGCCGCAGACAAGTCAAGCCAAAGTGTTGTTTGGATTTCATTATACAATTATCTTGTTACCAGAAATAATGGTGTCGAGCCGGGCAACATGCCAAAAACATTCAATGAGCCTGTGATGCTGTGATGCGCCTTCCTTAAGTGTGTTGGGATATGTTTGGTAGGAGTATGTGGGTGTCAGTTAGTTCTCAACTTACTTACACACATGTCTTATTGTGTGTGTGGCAGCCGGAAGCTGAGCGCGTTGGCAAAAGCAGGAAGTCATTAGCCAAAAAAAACGAAAAAAGAGAAAACGCTGTGCAATAGGGTAAAGTCGGAATAATGCGATAAATAAATGAAAATGTTTGAGTTAAATGAATTAAGTGTGCGATACTCTAAGCATATGTGTGTGAGTGTGTGTGTGTGTTGGCAGACTGAGGACTTTGTTAGAAACACTTTCTGTGTTGACTGTCAGCGCAAGTGACAGCCCGTTAAATATACATAGAACTTGAGGGTAAGTGCTCTTGGCCAACTCACTCACTCTCTCTCTCTCTCTTTCTCACTCCCTATATATATCTCTTGCTTTCTTTCTCGTAATTGTGTGGTAGCTAATTACCCAAACATCACTCAAACTGTCGCTGGCAAAAGTCATGGCAGTGACTTTTGTGACTCGACTAAAACTACAAACTTGGTCAGCAATAGTTTCGCCCCGTCATAGTGCTTGATTTATAATCGCCGAGTTACTTTATAGATAAGGCTGCTGTCTGCTTAAAGTTGCCACTCATGCTGCATCAATATCATTATCATAATCATTATTATTGGTCGATGTGTTAAAACTCACAATGGTGGGAGCTGTGGCTTCAGGCCAGGCCAGGGACGCGGCCTAAAGGGGATGCCAGAAAACCCACTGAGCAGTGAACTTGTAGCTCACATATCTCTCTATGAATTAAATCAACTGCTTTTATCTTTACTTGTAATTCAAGCCCCTCTTTGGCTACCCGCCACTGCTGCCAATTAGCAATACACACTTGTGACTTTGTGCGCGTGTGTGTGTATAAGTGTGTTTGTTTGTAATGTGCTGTCCTTGCAACTTTCATCTCACTCTAGTTTATATGCCATGATACGAGTAGACTGGATTCTTTTTTTTGCGTCTGTTTCAACTTAATTAATTATGTAGCCGACTAGTTGCCCATCCAAAAATCGTTAATTAACTTGATTGCTTTGAATCGACTGCGATTTGTTAGCCAGCATTGCATTGACTCTTCAGTCAGAAAGTTTTCACACACACACACACACTCTCAGACACATGTGTGTGTCTGGTATTCGTATAATTGATGAGCTGCCTCTTTGTTAATTGATTTTGCTGTGTGGCAACAACTTGATATACCAAATATATTGCAACCAAATTGGTTTTATTAGCTGGCAAGCAACTGGCTAAATAATTGATTGGTTACAGCAATTGAAACAATTTCGTTGACCCGGAATCCATTTTCTCCCACACGTGTCATGTTTAATTTGAATATATATTCAAAATCTTCAAATTCGCACAACTGACCCAATAGCCACAAAATGTCTTGAGAAATAACGAAATGAACTTGTTCAATGATGCGACCAAAGTTTTTGTGGGCCAAGAAACCCAAAAAGCCAAAAGAAGCATATGCAATTCAATCACGAAACTGTAAACTACAAACTAGGAAGTTGCAAATGCAAAGTTAAATTTGTGACAGTCCAAAGTGGAATTTAAATAAAAAAAACTTTGGCAATAAACGCTCGCAGCCCACGCGGCGTATGAGTAACCAATTTAGAGTGAGAGTCACGTCAAGCTGCCTGCTTTGACATTTTAACTAACTTTTTAAACACACACAAAGCCACACACACACACACGCTGGTATACACACACAAAAAACTATGCTATGCTTTATACTCGCATTGTAACTTTTTTGGATATGTGCGATATTTTGTCATATCTAAGCCACAAAATACGAGTGCAACTTTTTGCTGCTGTCATAAATTTGCGCAATGCAAACATTTATCAGCTTGGCTGGACCCGCACTCAGTTAGCAGCACTCTGTATTTTGATATTTAAAGCTATTACACTCAGAGAAAATACTTAACAGTTCGTTCAAATTAAATCAACCAGGACTTTCTTTGATATTTCTATCAAATTACAAGTTATTCAAGAAGTACAATATATTGTAGAAGAAAAAGCATATTATTTATGTTTGTTATGCTTAATTGAGGACTATGATTGACTGACAATCTGTCAATTTAAATCTACAATTGAAATTTAGTTCGTAACTTCTTTTTGATTCAATAACCTTTTTTTCCTGATTCAATGACTGTGTAAATTATTATAGTTTTTTGGTTTAATTTGACTGATTGATTAATTGAAAAACTATAAGAAGTATTTGATTTATTTGCCAAAACTAGACTAAAACTGACTTACTGTTTGATTAACGGAACTAAGAATAAGGAAACTGCAATCCTGAATAGTTCTTGTGAATATTTTTCGAGTGCACTTTTGTAGTTTCGCATTCGCACTCAAGCTTAGCTTATTCTGCCGCTTTCACTGACTGACTTTGCGAGTTTTTGTCGTTGGACGTCGTTGAGTAAATGCTTTCTATTCAAACCGCAACAGCAGCATATGTGTGTGTCTGGAGTTCCCATTCCTATAACGAGTACCCTAACCAAAAACGAGTACTCGTATGGGGCGTGTGCAGCAGACACTTCAACTTCATTGTGGCACAACATTTTCTTTGCATATTCATGCGCGCCTTTTATGCACTTTCATGAGATTGAAAAATTTGAATATTTATTTCGCTCAGTAAATTTGCTGTGGCAATGGCAAAACTTTGCTTCAAATTGATTAACGGAAATAAAATAAAGAGAAAACACTCATAAAAATGTGGGAGAAAAAAACTTTTGCCATTATTTAAATGCGTTGTAATAATTTAAATGTTGACATATTGTCAGGCTGCCACGCCCACTTTCACTTGCTGACAACTTTTTTTTCGATGTTCTCTGTTCTTGTTTTTCTTTGTTTTCCTTGGAGCTTTTTCTTTATTTTTGTGTTGCCGCGTAAATTTAATGAATTTTAATGAAAACTTATGTGCGAGGCGCATGTGTTGTCGCTTGTAACAGCTGCTGCTATGCTATGTTATCCCCTTTTCCCTCACTTTTCTTTTGATTCTTTCTTTCTCCCTTCAGTCAATTACATGCTAAAACACTTGCAATTGTCGAATAATGTCAATTTAAACTTTTGATGTACGCGACGCCATTTTCTTGGCTATTGAAACACTTTTGTATATGTGTGTGAGTGTGCGTAAAGAAGAAGAACAAGAAGAAGAAGAAAAAGAAACGAAGATATTTCGTTAGATGCTTTTATTGTTAATGTGCAAGTTGAAGTTCCTGGTCCTTAAACTGGGAGTTTAGTATTGGCGGCGATCCAGGGCAAGAAGCTGGTCACACGGGTGAAGGCAGCTGGATAACCCTTCGTGCAACCGGCAGCAGCACCGAACGAGGTCAAACCGACCTGTTCCTTATTGCTCTTCAACACCAATGGGCCACCAGAGTCACCGTTGCAGGTGGACTTGCCGTTGGGGGTCTCAACGCAAAGCTGGGATCCGGTCACAATGTTGGTGCCGTAGGTTACAGCGCAAACGGAGTTGGGGATCACTTTGAGGTCGACAAACTGCAGGTTGGTGGCAACACCGTTAGCTGTGTCACTGGTACGGCCCCAGCCAGAGGCGACGACAGTGTCACCGGAGTAGGTGGAGTACGAGTTGGACCTGGCGGGCAGTTTGACGGCTGAAATCCTGCTGGTGTAGGTGACGGAGGGGATCTTGATCAGGGAGATGTCGTTCCTCAGGTTCTGGGGGTTCCAGTCTTCGTGAATGATAATGTTGGAGCTGGAAACTGTGTGGGTAACCTCAGCGGAGGTACGCACGGTAGCACCCAGGTAGACGGTCACAGAGCCAATACTAAAAGAAATTGATCAAATTGAGAAATCACGCGGAATTCTTGGTTGTTTTCTTGCTTGCTTACCCATCGGTACAGTGAGCAGCGGTCAACACCCACTGGTTGCCGATCAAAGAGCCACCACACCAGGCAGAGGACAGAGCATTCACTCTTAGGGATAGACCGACCTGGTAGGGGAACTGACCGGCGGAAGCGGTCTGTCCATTGGTAATGCGACCCTCGATGTCATCAAGGACGGGCATCACACGGTCGCGGTGCACCAGCTCGCCTTCGGGGAAGGCCGAAGCAGCCACGGCCAAGGTAAGAATGATCAGGAACTTCATGTTGATTTGTTAAAAGTCAACTGTGTGTTTACCCAACGAACTGCCGGCCTTTTATATCAAAGGTTCAACCAAAATCAGGCTGCGTTTCACCCGTAAGACGCCTTTGATAAGATAGCCCCTATTCTTGGTCACGACATCCAAGTCAATATCGGGCCGTCGTCGTCGTCGTGGTCTTATCTCGGAGCAGGCACAACAATTGTTGAGCACCTCTGGAGCTCGCTGATTTGTTGCCCACGATATCAGTCAAGATACGACCAAGTTTGGCAAGCAGCTGCTACTGCAATCTCAAAATAATCCATCAGCTTTGAAATTGATTTATTTCTTAAAATAAATCAATGATCGCAATTTTTATTTTGCGCCTAATCCGATAGGCACTTTAGCCCTTGCTAATTAAAGCCATTAGTTGGAAATGCTTGACTAAGTTTACACCGAAAGAATAAAGAAAATACTTAGAAAAGAATAGAAAAAAATTATAAAATGTCTACTACCAAGATAACAAAAGAAATACTCAATATTTAGGAGAACCTAATCTTAAATCAAAAAAATTGTAGCCATACTAGAAACTCTAAAAATTATGATACTATTAATGATCTTTCCAGCATATACTTACCGTCCACGCTGGTGACGAAAGTTAGAATGGAAAACTTGCTCCGATTTGTCCGATCGTTTTCCTCTCTGTGTATTTTTCCCTCAACTGGACAAAAGTGACGTGCATTAAGTAGTCTTAATTTTAATACCCATACCCAACTATCTCTGCCACTATCTTTGTCTATATTTCTATCATATCTATAAAGACAATGAGCTGCCAGTTCCGTTCCAAGATCGATATGGATTGTGACCTTGCAGTTCTGAGAGCTTAAATGCATTTCTCTGCTTCAACTGTTAATTCATTGACAGATTTCGTAATGCGCAGACTGACTATTATTTATATTTATTTATAATATAGTATTTATTTCTACTGATTGTATTCTCTCAGCCCCCGAACAGTCACAGTGACCGCAAAAGTTGTTTGGTCATTTGTATTTATCGACACTCGCCGCGTGATTGCGACGCGTCGCTTTTGAGTGGATTTGATTTTATGTGTGTGGGACTGTGTACACTGAACAACACAACAAACCGACCGCAGAGCTGCGGTTAATTGCCTATTCAAAATGCTCAATTAAAGCCGATTAGTCGATTCTCTTCCAGACAAAATAAAAGAAGACAAATATAACTTTGTTTTTTCTATCGATCGAACGATTGAATTTTTCTTTTTATTGTTTTTATTTTTATGTATTCGGCAAGTATTTCGATTTTATTGTTTATTGTTGTTTATGGCCCACAATTACCATTTGGGCCAAGAGCCCATAAAACGACAAACACCAAAGTGAAACTCGTCCAGGACTCGATTTCATTGTTAGTGTCGAATTAATTGGTTTTATTGTCCTGGCAGCGACTGTCCAGGACGTGCTCCGGCTATATTGTTAAGCAATTAATGGCCAACAATTAGGCGTTAATTGCATTTAGTTGACTGTCTGTCGTCTGCTGGCTGTTGACTGCTGACTGCTGACTGCTGACTGACTCCCATTTAGTTGCTGTTCTCCAGACCGGCTTCATCCATAATCCACTCCAAATAGGAAGTTATCCTCGTGTAGACAGTCGGGCTGCCCAGTTCACAGCTCCTGGCGTTGCCAAATGAGGTTAGCCCTATCAAATAGCTGACATTGCGCCACCGATAGACCAATGGACCACCCGAGTCCCCCTCGCAGGGTCCTCGCCCGCCGCTGCCATCGGTGCAAATGTGTCGCCTCGCACTGACCAAACCCGGCAAAAAGAAGCAGATGCAACGCTGCTGCTCCAACACCTGGACATTCACATATTGCAGGGGCTTAACCTCCTGCACGGTGCGTGCCGTGGCATTCAACTCATCTCCCATGGCGCCCCAGCCCGAGCTGCTGACTAATTGACCCTGCAACAGCGGCTGTTGCATGAAGCGACGTGCCAGTGCAATCGGTTGCACGCGTGCACTGGGCGTGGCACGTTGGGGCAGTCGTATCAATGCCAGATCATTGTAGCCACCAAATCCCAAATAACCGGGGTAGATAATAAAGTCCTGCTGTTGCACCACAAAACTCTGCTCGGCTGCTGTGGCATCTGCATAAGTTGTGGCACCCAGAAAGAGGTTGCCACTCACGGCATCTGTCAGACAATGTCCGGCCGTGAGCACAAACTGCAGACTGATGAGGGAACCTCCACATTGCCGACGTGTTCCCTGGCGCAGTTGCAACAGCAGCGCCACCTGATAGGGAAACATGCCCGGCTCGGCGTAATCTCCTCGAGCAATCCGTGTGCCGACTCCATTTGCTGTCTTCTCCAGCTGATAAGGCTCGCACTGACGCTGCCACTGCTCGTAGCCAACTTGCCAGCGCAGTGACATGAGTTCCTCATCCGCAGATGCGTCACCCGTTTCCGTTTCCGATTGAGTGTTCCACGCCTGCGCCTTGACAGTCAGTAATAAAAGCAAGAGCGGAAAGAGTCGAGTTAAGCTGCCCATCTCATATCTTAGATCCAAGTGGCCTCTTCACTCGAGTAGTTTGTTGTTTTTATAGCCCGGCACGTGTCTCATTCCCCGCTGTTAATTGAATTTGCCCCACTGCCAATGCCAATGCGAATTACATGCCAAACATACAATGCAGACAACGACACATCTAAAAGCAGCTGCTGTTTGGCATTCAATTTCCACAGTTTCATGTAATTGCCGCACGTTTTGGCGATTATGTTGCTTAGGCCTTCAGCCTCCCTCAGATCCACCAGCAACCTTAACCTGAGCTTCACAATCAGCATCTTGAGTTGAATGCAATGCTCTTAATTACACACAGACAACTTCGACTCGAATGAAAAGGCTGCCTTTTAATAACAGCTGCTTATTACTCATTTATTTATTTACTTAATTTTATTTAATTTACAACAAATGCTTTTATATTGTGCGCCTTTTGTTTAATTTAATACTATTGTGATTTGTGGTGAACTTATCAATGGGTTGAAAAGCTTATTGTTGACTTAAAATGCCTGCGTTCTGGAAATTATTGAGTAAATCGTGAGTAAATGATAACAGACCGTATGATAACACAAAACATTTGCAAAAAAACAATCAATAACTGTGTCTTTTTTTTTTGCCCGTAGTTAAACAGACAGTTTGTCTATTGATAAACTTTTACAGACAAGCTTGCCTAAAATTAACTAAATTTAAATTAATTTTGTTTCATTAATTAAATCGCTGGCATGATTTAAGTTTTAAAAAATAAGATTATTCTATAAATATTTAAATAAAAAAAAAGCAAATAAAAAAAACTAAAATGATTTTAATGACTGTGTAGTTTTTTGAAGGTCAAATAAATCGAGTCTTCAAACGGAAACTTTTCCAAAATTTGATATTGATTATGTGATATTATTATAATATTAGTTGATTTTAAAATTACTTTAATGGCAGCATTTATTTAGGTTAAAAAAATACGATTTTTAAAAATTGGTAATCCGAATTAAAATAAAAAAAATGAAAATAATTAGATAATAAAATGATCTGTTTTGTATTAAAACAAACCTTGGTTACTCAAACTCTATGCCATAAACCTTATTTAAAACCCTATTGATTTGTTGTCTTCGTAATTTTTGTGTGATAGTTAATATTATATTAAAAATATTAAATATTATTAAATGAAAATATTTACCCATTTTATATGCAGACTTTAAATTTAGATATTTTCCAGTTATGGATATTTTCACATTGAGAGCGACAGAATTGAACTTGTTTTTCTCTTCCTTTGACTAAGCCAATTTTATTGGATTTCATCTGTTTGGCTGTAAATGTTGTTAGTGTCGTTGTTGTTACTGTTGTTGTTGCTGTTCTTGGCATTGTTGTTGCGACTATTGTAGTCAACATTCGGTTGCTACTTGAAGCTTAGCTTTACTTTGGCCCCGCCTCTGTTTTTATGTTTATGCGGAAATCTGCAGAAATTGTGTCAATATCAATAAAATTAGATTAGTATCGACATCAGCCCCAAACAAGTAAAGTGCGTCAGCACCCTTACCCAAGTAACTGCCTCCCTCACCTCCCCCTGGCCAACACTTCGACACTATATAAGTATGTATGTATGTGTGGGGATGCGGGTGGAGAACATTCACATCCGTTATTTTGTGTGGGTTTACATCCGGCTTGCGGCCTAACCTCCGTCTGGGAAATTGTCTGTGTGTGACAAATGCTTAAATGCCCTGAAATTGTTGCAACTCAACGGGCGAACAACAAAACAACAAAAAATTCGGAAGTAGAAAAAGTTTCACTCAGTTAAAACATGCGCCACACTTAATCTCAGTTAATTTTCTTAATGGAAAAGTTTTCACGGATTTTCCTTCTTTTCTCATTTCAGTTTTTTTTTTGGTTCATTTCTGTTGTTGTCGTGTTGCCACATCAATTTTTCGTCCATTCTGCTTTGTGGCATTTGTCGCAAGTGCCATTTGTAGGCTCTCACAAGAAGGTTCCAATCCCTCGTACATAAATGGGCAGCCCTTGAAATTACTTTGGGTCCCTTTTTTTTTGGGTGGGGTGGAGTGGAATTTCGGAACCCTCTGCAGATAATTTTTATAATGCGAAAATTAGAAAACTTTGGCACAAAAGTTTTTTAGCTATTGGTTTTAAATTTGTATTGCCAGCGGCGCGTCGTCGGTCGTTTTTCCTTTTACACTTTTCGCCAGCGATTTTCATTTACTTTAAAGCTGTTTTCCTATTGATTTGCAATTCAACAGCATTTACGTGCTATTATCGCATCGCTTACAAAAGCCTGGCGATACCCCGAAAGCGATTCCATTTCCAATGCTGCTTTGTTTTTCCATTTTCCGATTTTCCCCCGCCTGACAATGACGTAATCTTTTATATAAACACTGCCGCGCTCCAACACTTTTCACACGGCTGTCCAAGCTGTAGAAGCAATGCCAGAAATAGCACTCAATTCTTCTTCTCTTACTCCGACTACTACTACTTTTCCATTTCCACTCCTGTTCCATTTCCTCGCTTTCCTGCTTTTCCTGCGATGTGAACTGGCAACGAATCACGTGACGAATGATTGAGTGCACTTCTGTGTGCGCTTTTTCACTTAAAAATGTGCGATTTCAATCACTAAAAAGCAAAAGGTACACATCGGAAAATCGAATCAGCCATGGCTGACTGATGTCCCCCCATAATGGTTGAGAGTTCGAGTAGAATCTGCTTGATTTCCAAATGCCGTTAACCACAAGGTGACTGTGGGATAAAACAAAAGGAAAACCTGGCCAAAGGAAGTTGGCAATAAATGTTAAAACAAGTTATGTGCAAAATGTCTGGGACACGTGACAGGACAATGTTCTATAAAAAAAAAAAGACCTAAAAAAATAAAAATGAAAATATGTATAAAAGTATACTTCATATTTATGTTTGTGTGTGTGTGTATGTGTGTGTTGAGAAGAAAAAAGGACTCTTTTGGCGTAGGAGTCTGGTGTTAAACATTCCGTGCATCAAAATGCCGCGCCACTTAACAAATCCCAAGTTGTCGTTGCGTGCCACGTGACTGGAATAGTCGAGGCAGCGTCGAGAAACAATAGCTTTGCTTTGGCCAGTTGGAATTCGGGTTGGTTGGGTTCGTCTGTTGCTTTATGGCCAGCTGAGAGTCGGGGAAAATGTCCAGAAGTGAGACTCGGAGTGGAAATGGTGTGCCGGGAAAACGCTTTCACGCACGCTCGAATTGTAGCGTCGCCTGGCGACCTGCCGCGCTTAATTTCCGCTTGTAATGGACGCACGATAAATCTTGGCAAGCGCTTCCGTTTTGCCCACAAACCTCGAAAACCTCGAGAATCTCCAGCTACAGCACGCAATCGAAATACATCTTTTGTTTGAGCTTCTTGTTGCTTACACCTGAGCGACGTGGCTGTCGGGACATTTAAGCTTTTCAATTTGGCTTCACGTTCAAGTTGAAGATGAAGTTTAAGTTGAAATTGGAGCTGAAACTGTGGCATATTAAACAGGACAAGACCGAATCTAGCCTCAAAATTAGCAGCATAATTAGGAAACTTGGCCGGTGGCTGTTAAGTAAACTCTAAAGTGCTGAGTGCTGACTTAAAAGTCAGAGAAGCGAAAGTTTCACTTAGAAATAAACACGGCGTATACTTAATATGTTTACGGTTTTGAATTCTCGTATAGAGATTAGAGAGTTAAGAAATAATACTAAGAATACCAAAATTTGGAAATAAAAATTAAGAAAACCAAACTGTAATTAATGAAATTTAATAAAAAAAATGTTGAAAGATAAAAATATGGAAATGGCGGGATTTTTTATAAAACATTTTTAATTTTAGCTTTTGTTGTTGTTGTTGTTTTTTATATTTGCTAAATTTAATACAGTCGAACTTCCCTAACTCGAACTTCCCTAACTCGAAGTTTCTCTAACTCGAACAAAATCGAGTGGCAATAGCGTTTACTAGGCAAATTCCATACAATTCTACTTCCCTAACTCGAACTTCCCTAACTCGAATTTCTCCCTAACTCGAACAAAAATATTGGCCCGTACTTCTGTAAGTCGAATTTTTCGGGAAAATCTCCAATAAAGTTTGAATTTTTTTTTCTTTTCTGCCTTATGCTTTTGTTAACGGATCGTTTGGATATGTAATATTGATGTACATTAACATATGGTAATGTAATATGATATTGCATCAACAATTTTTTAGGCTTGTGAAATTGCTATAGGAAAGATGTTCGAAATGTACTTATTTGTCAGCGCACCAGATCAATAATATTTATTATGGCACCAGCACGTGTATTCAAATTTTTATCTCTTTAAGAAATTTTTAAACTTATTTGTTAAGAAATTGAAAAGTGGACCAGTTTAAATTATATTAAAAAATGGAAAATTAATTAAGTCATTTGATTCGGAAAAGTCTTCTGGATACAGCAAAAGAACGTAAAAACCTATTTTTGAGAATATCGACAGGTCTTGAACAAACTGAAATTTGTTTTGTTGAAAATAACAAGAAAAGTTTGCAATTTGAAATATATTTATGAATAAATGAAATTGTAGTTTCATTTAAAAAACTAAAAAAAAAATTCCCTAACTCGAAGTCTCCCTAACTCGAACTTTTTTCGTGGATAATGGTGATTCGAGTTAGGGAAGTTCGACTGTATATGGTATTAAATTTTTCTAATTTTGGTTTTCCAAATTTTTTTCCTAATTTTTTTACTTTGAATTTAGTTATTTCTTAAATGAATTTAATTTCATAATTCTAATTCTAATCATAATTCTAATCCATCCTTAATATATTTTCTTAAAGTTGTATTCTTGGCATTGTTTCTATGTTTTAATTGTTCCTAAAAAATATTCGGAATATGTATAATTTTTAAGTTGTTTTCTTAGTCAGAGTGTAAATGCAAATTTCCATTTCTAGACTCTGTCTATCCTTAGTCCATGTGTGGCTTGCTTTACCACTTTGCTTTCTCTGTGTGACTATCTCTTCAATACATTCGCCATGCGCTACCATAATTTAAAACCGTAAATCCTTTTAACTTGCTACCGCAATGTGCCAATTGCCGGAGCCATTTTTATTGTCGCCTCGTTAGTCAGGGCGTCGGGACAACTATTACCAAATCCTCGACTGATGTCCTGCTCCTGTCTCCATTGTCCTTCCACTCCATTCCATTCCCTAGTCTTATGTTACCTGTGCGTGTCGCCTAAGCCGGCGATAAGGTGTGCACATTCGGTGTGCAATCCCTTCCTGCCCCTTTTTCTCTCTCTCTCTGGTTGGCACGTGCCTTTCCTTGGAGCTGCGATAAATTGCTATTGGTATGCTGTTTGGGCCAAAGGTAAAGCTGCTAATTTATTAGCCAGAGCGGCAAACAAAACGCCAGAAAAACATAAATAAGCCAAGGGGATGGGGTAGCTTAGGTTTGCAGTTCGAATCTGTTATTGGTCTGGCCATAATATTCTTGAAATTGCCCAAATCTGGCAACCTCAAATCGACTTCTCTTTCTCTTACTCTTACTTTCTCTCTCTCTGTGTTTGTCTCTGCTGGCTATTTGGCTTTAATGTGCAACTTGGCAATGTGTGAAAGTGGCGTATAAATTTCAATGGTCAAAATGCTCGCTAAGCTGCACCTTTGTGTGGAGTATCAAGCCTAGTCTACTGTACTGCAATTGTGTGGAGAGTGAGAGCGAGAGGGAGACAGGGAAAATGAGAGAGAGTGGGAGAGAGAGAGAGAGAGAGTGTGGCAACAATGGGACAACGACAACGCATATTCAATAATGTCCTCGCTTTCAACTTTTATGCTTTGTAAATGCAAAATCTGCATGGAATAGCGAGCAAAAGAGTGGGTGCGAGAAAGAGTGAGAGGGAGGGTAGAGATGGCAACACATATTTTACAATGTTGCCAAAGCCGTGGACTAAAGTTCTTGTGAACAATAGAAAAACGAATTAAACAAAAAGCCAGGCTGACTACATATGCATGTGTGAATGTGTCTGTGTGTGTGTATGTTGGCCCAACAACAACAACAACAATATGTACAAAAGCAGCCATCACAATAACAACAACGACAACATTAGCAACAATGGAGCATACCATGAGCAGTTGCAACAATGGCGAATGGCAAAAATAAATGCGTGTAAATGTGTATGTGAGTGTGTGTGAATGTGTGAGTATGAAAAGCTGAGAATGTGTGTGTGTGTGTGTGTGTTTGGCTGCTAAGACGGCAGCTACTGTTGCTTTAACTGGCTTTTGTTTGCTCTCTTTCCATCTAGTGTTGTTGTTGTTGTTTGACATCTGCATTGCATTTGTGGCTTTGTTGGTGTTGTTGTTGTTGCATTAGCAACTGTAGTGCATTAATACCACACACTGTGAATGAGTGTGTTTTTGTGCGTATAAATGTAGTTCACAGTTTTTGTGAACCATTTGACACACTCACAACTAAATGTCAGACAATTGAGATTTAACTTTGATCTTTGTCGTCAAAAACTGAAATTTTTTTTTTTTAATGATACCCTGTTCAATACCTAATTCTTTAAATGGAATAAATAACTTTTATTAAGTTAAAATTTCTTGTACTTTTAAAAGTGAAAAAGTTTTTTTTTTAAACAAACCGAATAAATTTCAATTGAATTATTCTATAATAAGTATATTCTATATATAGACTTTAGGCATCCGAGTGAGAACCGCCGCTTGGCCAATCTCACCGCCTTTTAAATAGGAGATAATACCGGTCAGCCTGGATCGATCATATGTTATCAACGGGCCGCCAACATCACCATGACAAATTGATGATTTCTTAGAGCTAATAGCTTATTTCCTTGAAATCCGGATGCCACTGAAAGGCTTTTGATGGGATAGTCAAAAATTGTGGATCAAATTGGATAACAGCGTTGTCCAGATCCTCGGTCTAAATGCCTTCGATCCCTTCCTCAGCTGAAGCTCCCAGCGCTAAAGCCACATAAAGAGTAAGTGATAGAATTTTTGTAGCCCCTTCTTCATGGCGGGTCCACCATTTAATTGAGCTCTCCCTTATATACTTTAAAATTCCCAACTGACTTTCCTATTTAGTAAAACTCGTTTTAGATATTCGTTATCTTTCATTTAAATATCACTTTTACAATTAGGCTTATCATAATTTAAAAAAAAAAATATTTTTGCAGTAAAGTTTTGGATTGATGATCATTTTGTTTACTCATTAAGTCTGTATCTGCAGAGCCCCGTAATTAACTGAATTGATGGATCTGTTGAATACTCTCTGCATTTTTTCTAGAATTAAGTCTTAGACTTAGGCTCTAAGCAGCCAAGCTCATCTATTTTTTTGAAAAGTTTTCCAACAATAAATTACTATTAATAGATAAATAATATTGTAAGCAATGTTGTATAAATCAGCTTCGGGTATTCTCTAGCTGTATAAATTCTGCTTTATGATAAATGTAATAAATGAAACAAAAACACCATTTAAAATTGAATTGTATTTTGCTATATTAATGATCATTTATTAACCATAAGTATGTATATCATTGACCAATAAAAAGAAGTTAATTTGAATGATAAGGTTGGCTCAGCGAAGAGAGATCGATTTGTTTCTACTCGATGCCTGTGTGTTCACGTATCCAGTCACGATGCGCACTAACGCGGCTAAAACCAGCTGACAAGGGTCTCGAGGTCTCAAGGATACGGACTGTAAAGGAGCTAACACCGACCAGTTTGGGATCATCTAGTGTAACCAATGGACCGCCAGAATCGCCGTTGCCAATAGATTTGCCATCGGAGACGATGATACACAGAATGTTGTCAGATATACGGTTAATACTTTTCCAGCATTCTAATTCGCCAGGGATCTGCAAGTCAACGAACTGAAGATGCTTTGATGAATGAACATAATCAGACTGACCCCAGCCACTGGCTACAGCCCAGGAGCCTTCATAGTCATTGTCACGATCCGCCAGCTTCACTTTGTTGACCAATTTTGAGAACTTCACATGGGGAGTGTGAATGAGGGCAATATCATGCTCCATGTATCTATTGGTCCCCTTGGAGCCTTTGTCGTAGCCATCGTGCTGGATAATATTATCGGGACCGACCTTGTGACTAAATTTACCCTTGCCTTGTTTGGTTGTACCATAGAAAATCTCTATAGATCTGACATTATCTGTGCAGTGAGCGGCAGTCAAAATCCACGAGTTGTCAATGATGGAACCACCACAAGTCCCTTTTGTTCCATTATTGAGAGTGATTCTCAGGCTGACTATATATGGGAATTGTCCTTTCTTTGCCACGTCCCCATTGTAGATACGTTGCTGAATACTTAAGTCCTTGGTCTCAGCACGGTAATATCCATTAGGACCAATAGATGCATCAGCTCCAAAAGCCAAAGAAATGATTACGGCTAAAATGACAGGTAACAACTTCATCTTGGTAAAAGAACTGACTGTCTATCACGTGAAAAAAGGCTTCCTTATATACGTTGAGTTTTCAATTAGTTTGTCATTATCTAAAAGATATATTGCTTGCAGTTAAGCTTCGAATTGATGGACGCCTTATTTACTAATTAAGTATAATCTGAGGAGCCCCATAATTTACTGACTTCTTACATACTAATTAAGTGCTATCTGAGAAACCCCATAATAAACTGAGTTTATGGATCTATTGGACTCTCTCTGCATTTGTTGCACTCTCTTTTTACTTTAAACAAAATTCAAGTTGCGATTCAAATTTTTCATTTTCAAGCTTTTCATTTAATTGGCTTTCTAGCTATTGTATCCTTTATATCCCTTTGCCGTCGCCTCTGTCAAGAAGCTTTTCAATTCTGTGTGACAGACTGTACCAAATGTATTGTTGCATTTGCATTGTTTTGCTTTCAGAGCTCACTTTGTTGCTGGCTTTGGTACTTATAGTTGATCGAACTGGCGCGGAAAAGTGTTTGCGAAAACTTTCAAGTGCAATCGTTGGGAAAAGTTAACGGAAATGTGGCGCGATCCCTTGCAGGCGGCAGTCATATCACTTGAAAAACGTTGAATTTTGGTCAATAGCATGCAATTTGGGTTAGGCAAACAAGTCAACAGCAACGTGGCCCGGTTCGAAACGGGCTTCGGGCTTGGCAAGCATTGCGGCATAATCAGCATGGATGCGGATGGATGGATGGATGGAGGGTAAAAAGGGACACGTCCACATCTTTGTCTGCTGCATGCGATTGGCCCGAGGGGACGAGCATTGGCCAATTGGCCAAAAATGCCACAAAAACATATTTGGCAACGCCAGAGCAGCAGCTGCAGTTGCAGTAGCAGATGCAGATGCATGAGAGGGAGCGAGAGAGGGTCGCGAGAGATGCTGGGTCAATGCTGATGTTGATGTTTATTTTGGACATGAGGCGATGTCGGATGCTGCAGCCGGGCCATAAAATCAGGCGGTCAATGAGCCAAATGGCCAAATAGCTGTTATTGTTATTGCCGCAGCCTGGCAAATTAATGAGGTGTCCTTTTGGCCATCCATGCATAATCACAGAGGCCACCAAATGCATCAGTCTATACCGCCTACTGCAGTCAACGTTGCACTATTGTAATGCCCAAATATATGCAGAAAATGAAAAGCGAGAGAGAGAGAGAGAAAGATAGACTCAATTTAACGAGATTGGCAACTGTTTGGCATTGACTTTAAGGACATGACTTTAAGCAGCAGCGCGAGCAGCCAAGATTAGCATTTACCGTTTATTTTCTTTGCTTTGCACTCTACTTTTGGCAGTCAGTTCAACATTTCCCCAGACAATATTTGCATGAAAACTGTTACTGCCACTTAAGCGTATCCTTGCCAAAAAACTTCCTTTACATGCAGCGACAACACACACAAAACTTGGCTGGTTGTTGCTTTTTATTGTTTTTCCTTTTCTGTTGCTTTTTTTTCTGTCTCTTGTCTTTGGCATTGTTGTAGTTTTAATGACAGCCTCCGAACAACGAGCAGCACTCAAAATTGTCGCCTTAATGTCAGCGAAAGCGTCGCGACGCCTCAAAGTATGCAACTTTTTTTACGTTGGGCACGAAAAAAGTTTTCATTTTTATGCCGAGTTTACATTTAAATGTTAGCACTGGTCTCTGGCTTGCAGTTGAATTTCAACAGATCTTTGGAGTTTTAAAAATTATGGCTAAAATGTGCTGACAGTTTTGGAAACGGTCAGAAACAGTTGATTAAAGTTTGATTAGATAAATTTAGCATAAGAGTTAAATTATGCAATTAAAGTAAATGTTTAAAGATATTTATTGTTTCATAGTTTTCTTTATTTAAACCAAAAATTTAAGTTCACATTAAATGAAAATTTAATTCATTTATTGTTCACTTGAAATTTTTAGCTTTGATATTTTTTAACTAAAAACTCTGTTGAAAAGAATAGACAGCTTAATTATTATATGCTTTCTTAGGGTAATTCTCGCATATATTGTTTTGCTATTTGTTTCCAACTTCCACCGTATAGCAATGCTTGCAGCATTTAGTTCCATTTAAATGAAAGTTATAAAAGTTGTATCGCTGTCTCGTCATTTACCTCGCAGTCATAAAACACTCAGCGCTCATACGCCATGTGTTACGCCAAAAAAAAAAACACAAATACAGAAAAACTTTCAAGACAGTGACAGACAGAGTGCCCAAACCAATCCACCGCCAAACATTTTTAATTAGCCTAATGAAAAAGTTCAAATGTAAAAAATTTTCGTAATTTTCAGAGAAACTGCTGCTGCTGCTGCCGCTGTTGAGGGTACAACAAAAGAGACAACGACGGCTGACAAATGAGGAAAACGCAGCGTAAATAAGCGAGCAATAATTTCTGCCATTGTTCAGCTGCAACGGCAACGCGAAGAGGATGAGAGCGAGTTGAGAAATGAGAGTTGAGGCTTTAATACGATGTCGCAAACAAAGAAATGCGACAAAATGAAGCAGGAGAAGGAAAAGGAGAACGCGAGGAGTAAAGAATGTTGGTAAATAATACAAATATGAAAGACGTCGCGATGTCGCTGCAACTGGAAAGTCCTCATCTCTCTCCCCTTCTCCCATCAATTGCTCTCTATCGAGAACCGAGAGCAGACTGAATTGTCGAGCCACTCGTGGCAATGGCTTTTGGTTTTGGCCGACTATTTTATTTGCCTTTGTCCTTCGGCCGATCGGCCCAGAAAGCAAATAGCGCTCATTACGCAAATGACATTGGGGAGAGAGAGAGCAGAAAGAGAATGGAGACATTGCAGAATGTTCAATTAAAAAACTTTTCATTTTGTTGAATGGGCGACCCAATGGAGAAAATGCTTACGACATAAATACATAAGAAGATTGTATGTATGTAGTACATAAACCACTTAAGAAAATAAAGTAGGCAATGGCTCATAATTGATTTTCAACATTTGTGCCTTTGGTTGTTTTTGTTTGTTGTTGTCGTTGTTGTTTCTTGGCCACTTTGGCTTATTAAATATTTAATGGGAAATTGTCAGAGGCAGGCAAGTGAATGACAGGCCTCTTATCCTCCTTGGCAGGCCTCTCATCTCATTTCTGCGGCAATAATTGACAAATAAAGTGAATTGACAGCGAAACTTTTGCAAAAGTCTCTTATGAATACTTTAGGCTGCTTAGCCGCGCAATTCGAGCTGTCCGACTGCCAATTCTCCAATTATTTAAATGTTTCTCTCTGTTCTTGCTTTCTTTTCTTTTTCTTTTCATTTTATTTACGCACGCATTCGTGTGTAGCGAGCCCGATAATTGCAACAAAGCAAAAACTTTTCTCAGAACATGAAAGCAAAACCAAAAAAGCAGAAAAGTAGACAACACTTTGACACCAACAAGTAGACGGACCCAAAGGAAGAGAGCATTTGGAAGGAGCCAAACGGAACAAAGAAACTGAAAAAAAGTCGCCGTTGGCTAAAAACTTTTTCCATGTTGCCATCGAAAAGATTTGCCACAACTTTTGCGACGACGACTGTGGACTGAGAACTGAGGACTGAGGAAGAAAAAGTGTTTGGCCGAGGCTGCAATTAAAAAAGGGATTACGTGGCTGGTCAGACTTTGATTTGGCCAGGACTGTTGCTTCCTTTTGCTGCTGCTTTTCGATTAAAACTTGAGCAAATTAAAATTGTATAATGACGGTGATTAGGCCAACAACAGACTGCAAATTGCCGGACTTCAATTGCACACAACGGATGACTTCTCATCTGTGCTTGGGTGTTGGTGGATATTTGAAAATAAATGAAATTTCTATACTGAAGAGGACAATGAGAAATTTTTTGATTGAACGATGGAATTTCAAAAACAAATAAATGTGCGTTTAAAGAATTCTGTTATGTATGTGTAGAGAGGATGTAAATGACAAACTGGATTCAGGTACTGTAATTCGATTAGTATTTCACGATGAATCGAGTTAATTAAATCGATTGACACTTTTTCAAAAACTTCAAATTGTCACAACTTTGTCAAAACTTAACCGATTTCCTTTTGCAATGCCAATTTTATTATTGCTTGAAATCATAGTTGATTCTGCATCAAAATTGTCTTTTTAAAAGTCAAATTAACATTGTTTGGCCATTTATGTTTTGTCATTACAATTAAGTTTTCTTATAACATTTCGATACCAAACTCGATTCACACCTATTTTACACTGAGTTTAGCTTTTCGTTTAATTCAAAGTGAACTGAATGAGAAAGAGAAGCAGAGAAAGAGACAGAAGGCACAAAAAAAAATGAAAAACAATTTTAAAGCCAATGGGGAAAATGGAAAAGCGCGTTGAAATGCGCCGTTCTTATTAATATAAATGTGAATCTGAAATTGTGTCGCACTTAAAAGGCCACCATAATTAACGTGCGAAAATTTATATGATTTCGCAGCTGCTGTGCGGAAATTTGCATAATGAGAAATTGATTATTATTATTTCAATTAAAAATACTTTTGTTTTTTTTTGTATATAAATTAAATAACTTTATTTACTCAATTACGTTAGGGTAGTGAATTATTTACATATTTAGGTTTATGCGCTTTTGTTTATCTTAGTTTAAAATATGCAATTTATGCTTAGTACATTTATTTACGCTTAACAATTGAAGCAGCAACAACATTTAACATATAATTAGTTTTCAATACATTTATATATATTTATTTATATTAATTTAATTATATATTTATTTACTTTTAGGGCCAATGGAAAATGTACTGAATGAAATAAACCTCATTTTATTTGAATACAAATCAAAGTTGAATGCAATTCGAATTTTGTGTGATATTTCGACTGTAACAAATTCAAAATTTCCACAATTTTCACATTACATGTTCTTGAGTATTTTCTTTTAATTTGTGGGCTTTCATTTATGGCCAAATTTCGAAACTAAACTAGAATTATTTTCACCATTTATCAGCTAGGCGTTTCATTTGCAGTATCCGTGTGAGTGTTGTGTGTCCTTTGTGTGCGTCTGTGTGTGTGAGAGTATCTGTGTGTATATGTATGTTTGTGTTCTTCTTTATAGATTATCACATTTTTGTTATAGAATATTCAAGCAAAATGATTTTGCCCCATGTCTTAAGTCTAAATGTAATTTTGTGCTAGATTTATCAGTAGTTAGAGATCCTTGAGATCCTGAATTAAAACTTTTGCTGCTGCTGTTGCTCCGCCTCGAGATTCTTGGCTCGCAGATACTTGAGCAGCATCTGCAGCGAATCGTAGGTATCAAAGTCATCCAGATTGCGTCTCGAGGAGGATATATTCGTTGGCCTGGGCATGGCCAGGGGCACGGGCAGCAGCTCCGGCATCACGGAATGGTGGGTTATCAATGCCTTGAGACTTGAGAATTCCTTGCGAAATCCCTAGACAAACAATAATCCTTGGTGTAATAGGAACGACATGAATTTCTTTTTAAAGTTTACCTTGATCTTGTAGCCTCGCGGTGATCGCAAAATGATGTAGTTGGCGATGTTGGGACCCGGAGGCGAGGGAACCCGCAGAGTCAAGGCATAACAGCCTGGCTTGGAGCTGCTCTTTCGCACGAGGAAGGCGCCAGGACTCTTGCTCTGCAGCACCTCGACGGCAATGTCGCGTGAGATGCCCGCCTGATACCAGCAGGCATCCTTGAGCTCGGCATCCGCCTCCTCCTCGCCGCTGTGCGTGTTGGCCAAGCTGCAGCTCCGCTGATTGGCGGCCAGAGTTGCCGCCGCCGCCGCAGCCGCTGCATTATTCATCCGCAGGCGATTGGCAAAGATCTTGGGACTGGAGTTGGCTGCAAAGATTACAATTTAAACTGGTTTTCAGAAACATCATTGGATTTATTTTAACTTCTCATTATTATGCATAACTCCTTTTTTTAGCTTTTTAGGCGGTAGCAACAAACAATAATATTTATAGATCTGATTAAAGTTTTTTTTAAATTTACTCTACATAATTAATAATTATAAATTATATTACTAGTTATAATTTGGAATTTATTTGATTTTAAATAAATAAAAAAATAAATAAATGAATAAATAAGTAAGTAAGTAAATAAAAAAAATAAATATATAGGTAAATAAAAAAGGGAATAAACAATAAGTTAAATGAATAGGTAAATTATCAGTTTAGGCCCGATTTTGTCAATGTCTAAATAAGGTATTTGATAACTTTTGAAAAGAAAATTTGACGTAAAATGTATGGAAATTAATGTCAAATTTGTTACTATATGTTAAATAGACTTTATGTGTACATTGAAAAAACGGCCCTTAATAAATAAATAAATAAATTACCGCTGCTGGTTTCGCGCAGATAACGCTTCTTGAGATTAAACTCGCTGTTGTCGTTCAGGTTCACATTGTCCAGCATGGGAATGGCAGTCAAGGACTGCCGGCAGGAATCTCCGAACTTGCTATCGATATAGGAGTCCTCATTGATGTAGCCATTTGAGTAAATGGGCCCACTATCCTCACCCTTCAAGGCAGCTCCGCTCATGGGCGTCACATTGCCCACAAGGGGGCGTGACTCCTCGTTGTGACGTAGCAGACCCATGGTCAAACGCTTAACCTGTGAATGAGCCAAAAAAACAGAAGCAGCTTTAAGATTTAACAGTTGTCTGCACTCGACTCGTCGCTTAAAGGATCAAGCAAAAGGCAGCGCGTTCAAGTGGCAACAAAATTAACTACAATTTAAACACCTTGTAAGCCGAGCTAGGAACTGTCTGTTGAACAGAGAGAGAGAGAGAGCGGAAGAGAGAGGACGTTGTGGGTGAAAAAAAGAATTTATTATCAAAAACCGCAACTAGACAAAAAGCTTGGCGAAACGAGCAGTCGAAAAAAGTTTTTGTGCGCCTGCACTTAAACAGGAAGCGGATGCTTGGACTAGGAATTACAGCGTAACAGCGACAAGGGAGATGGAAGAAGTGGTTAGAGAGTGGAGAATGGAAAAGGGTAGAGAAGTGGCCCAAAGTAGAAAAGACAGGCCATAAAAGGCGCATAAATTGCTGGCACAGACGCAAACGCAGACGCCGACTCTCGCATTGCACGCGACCGACAGACGCGACGGACGGCTAAAAATGTTGCAAGCCATCCGATGCGGCGGATGCGGAAGTGGCGTGCTAAGCGGAAATGTGCCGCAGGACTAACAGCAGCACAAGAAATATAAAAAAAAATGTAAAGAGAAAAAAATAAAGGCAACTATGTGGGCATAAAGGAAACTGAGAACAGGCGGCGATAATTCAGCTGCACTTGTGCGCTCATGTTGAGATCGTGTTCTCTATGCTGCCCCTCTCCCTTTTCCGCCTTCTTACATTTTCTCTATTTTTTGAGGTCAGTGGCTTTGAAAAAGTCTGTCTGTCTGTCTGTCTGGCGGGCTGTTCACAATGGCTGCTAGCCTGAAAGTAGACTACAGTTCAGTTTCCTGGTTACACGAAAGTGTGTGTGTATGAGTTTGGCATAATTTAAGGCGACATTGACAATGAGACGATGAGGTGGCTGTTTGGCTGTTGGAGGCAGGTGGCAGCGGCAGCGGCAGAGTCGGTTTCATTTGGCGGTTGCTTTACCTGCCGGCGAGAGAGTCTGACAGCAATTGTTTGCTCATTGCTGCATAATTTAACAGGGCTGCATTCTTTTAGGCTGCTTAAGCAAACATTGTTTGCATATTTCACGGCGCATTGCACAGTGATTTGCCTGGCAGCTCGAGCTCATTCTTTTCACACACACACACAGTACACAACACACTTTATTCTGTACTCTATAAACACACACAAAAGGTGTGCTATACTAACACTCACATACATACAGATATACATTGCCCAACATGCCGATATGAATTCATGTATATATTATGCATTTCGTAACGATACACCTTCCTACCCCTTCCTGAATAACAATTTCTCATAAATTTTTGCAACAATTTGTGAAGAATTTAGAATTTTAGATCTGTCTGTAAGCTAAATTAACTTTAAATTGTATGTGAAAATTATGTGAAAAGTGCAGAAAAGTTAATAAAGCTGGGCTTATTATATAAATTTGACATTGCTGATGAGTTTATTCTAAAGTGAAACTCAGAAGTACAGAACAAAAAGACCAGAAAATCGAGATGATAAGAATGTTAAGAATTGTTATCATTGTTTATTCATATTTGATGATTATTTCAAATGCTCATCAAGCTATTGACTTTTTGGCTTATAATAATATTCAATATGATAATAGGTACGAGCATTACGTATACGTATGGATATTACAGTACTCGTAGCATATACATATGTATATCATTTAAGGGCGTTGTGGTTTCCTTCTATGTGTTTTTTATCAACTTTAGCACAACCAACGTAATCATTTAGAGCAACTCTAAGCCAAACAATGTGTGCAGAAAGCATTTCGCTTAACAAATCATATCGTACTGCATCAAATTCAGATAAAATAAAGAGAACAGCAAAAAACAGAAGAGAGGGGGAAGGCAGGCAACTCAGGTGTGTGTGCCAAAGGACTGTCTACTTTTCGGTGCTTATTTTTTGCCAGGACTCTGTTTGTTTTGGGGCTTGTCGAGAGTTGTAGATGGGACTGTGAATCAGACTCTGTCTGTGGCTGCATATTACTTTATTACTTGCTGAGATTGTCAGACGCATTTGTGTTTGCTGTTTGTTTTTGATATTTTGATGGCATTTCAAATTGAATTTTGTTTTTCATTTATGTGCATAACATTTTACATACTACATTCTGTTGGCAGACTAATTGCCTCCGTTGGCTTAATGAAGTGCCTGGCAGTCCGGACATTGGCATCAGCTGTTGCCAAGAAAACAGCACGTGCAACAGCAACAGCAGCAGCAGCAACGAATGTGGCCAAAAAGCATTTATGCAAATTTAATAAACTACTTGACTCGAATGAAGCCACGTTTAAAATTGGGCAACAGATTGCGGCCTTTTGTGGGCGTGGCTGCGTGTGGCCCACAAAATATTATTTATGGCAGTTGAGCCAGTTGAAAAATATTATTTTGGGCGCCATGATACACGAGTGGGCGTGACGCTTTGGCCGACCACATGTGGCTGTCACTCAATGCCAGCCACACTGGCAGTCAGGCAACCAGGCAGCCAGGCAGGAAGTGAAGGACGTGCAGGACTTGGATGAGTATATTTGGTTGCTGCTGGGCTCGGGGGTTGTTGTTCTTGTTGCAGTTGCTAAACAAACATTTAGCGGCACCGAGTCAACAGCATCGATGCATCAACGCCAGCAACAGGAGGACGCGTCGCCTCGTCAGGATCAGGATCAGCCCCATCGAAAGACAGACAGACAGAGCGTTATTTCCGGCATAGCCATGTCTATGTGTATATATATGTGTGTGTATATTTGTTGTGTGTTTGACTGTGTGTATCTTGTTATGCGGGCAAAGTGCATAATGTGCCCATCGCATTTGTCTTTGGCTGCTGTTTCGGTCGCATGTGCAACTTGCCTGCTTTATTTTGCTTATCTGAAATTGAATCAGGCAGCAACCAAGCAGACGACACGACACTGCAACGATGGCAACGTTGCCGTCGGGCACAATTAGGGTAGCTGCCATGCCCAACCTCTTTCCCGCCTGCCTTGTCCCTCTCGTACTTTATGCTCTGGGCCAAAAATTAATTTGCTTATCGCGCTGCAGTCGCACCCAACTGCTGTTGCTGCTGCCACAAAATGATGTTATTGACAGGCAGCCAGCAGTCGGTGTATTGAAAAACTATGCATAGCTGTGGCAAGAGGCAGGCAGTCATGCCATTCGGCTGCCACGTGGCGTATGCGTGTTATGTTTATAGCAAAATTGATTTATTGACAAAACAGAAACAGGAGGCGAACCGAAAAATATACAAAAAAAAAATATGAAAAATGCCAAAGCAAAGCATATGAGCTTGCTTCTCGAAACTGAGTAAAAGCGTTGTGAACCCTTTTCGACATATGGTTTTGTTTTTTGTTTTTCCTTCATGTCCTTGGCAAGCATTTTGCATTTACATTGCCTTTTGACTGCGGGGCTAAAAGGGGCAAGACGACTGACAATATTTATGGCTTACCATTAGAGGCAACTGATTGGTTTTCGCTTTCGTTTTTAGCGCTGCAGGAATTTCAATTTTGTCGAGTGTTTCGTTTCGTTTCGTCTCGTTTCGATTGCTTCGATTGCTGTTTTGCTGTCAGCATTAGTGTGTGACATGGCCTTGAGTTGAGAATTGAGAATTTGAGTTGCTGTCGCTTTTATGCTGTGACTCTGACTGTGGCTGCACTTTTGCTCCATTTAAGGGCCATTAGCTCAAAACGTAATCATCATAATGCGCCCCAGTAGCAATCCGGCCATAAATAAGAGAAACACATTACGCATACGCCGTGTGCACACAGCATATAGCACACACCATATAGCATAGAGCATAGAGCAGCAGCCAAGAGTCTTTCTCAGAGTTTCTCATATGAATAAACTCGCACGTACTTATCGCATAGACTATGCTCGACTGCGCACAGCTGCCTCTCTATATCTATGTATATATGTCTGTATGTCTGTATACTGTGGCTGTCTGTATGAATATTTAAGGCGTAAAATTTATGAAAACAACGTGCCTCAACTCAAAGTCGAAGACCGCTTCCTCGTTGGCGTCTGCGTCGGCATCTGTCCCAACTAAAGGCCAAAGTTGTGCAATGCCAAGTTTTCGGGGTCCTGGGCTCCACGTGACAAAAAATGACAAAGCATTTGATAAACATTGCACATGTGAAACAGTTCGACATCATCCCACTATCTCACTTTTCTCAGTCTACGTGTTATGACAATAGCCTCAAAAAAGAGCAGGAGAATTATAACAAAACAAAACAGCTTATCTTTGACATGGCAAAGTTTGAATACCCTTGCAGGATTTCATACGCAAATAGTTTCTCAGCATATCCTCAAGCTTAAATAGTTGTTAAATAATTGACAAAAGTTATGTTTACAAGCGCGTCAGAGTTGAAAGTAAAGATTGTATCAAACAAACTTAAAACAAAACTAAATTTAAGTTTCTATTCAATGAGATACAAATCGCAAACCAACCAAAAAATCGCAAATGCCATTTTCAGAAATATATAAATTATCTAACATTTCCTTAAAAAAATTGAAAAATTTAATAATTGGTCAAAAAAACCCAATAATATTCAATTTTTTATTAGAAATTGTTTAACATTCTTAACCATATATTAATGTTTCATAAATAAAATCTCTCGTTTTGCTTGGCTTTTTTTTTAAATGTAATTGTTTTCAAAATCTATAGAGATTAGTGAAACATGCATGATTCTCTTAGAGGCGAATAAAAAGTAAAGCATACTCTTCAGGAGCGACTGAAAATTAGATGTCAGTATAAGAAGCTGAGTGCTATGAAACTGTTTCGATGGTCAAAATCGCTTGTAAGCTGAATGTTATAATTAATTTTTAGGTCTTTACTGTTACAGGTTACTGTCTTTTCAATTCTAATTACAATGCTACTGAGTTGTTAGCTAAAACGTGACAATATTCTTATACTCTTTTTAATTTAAAAACTCAGACTTTCTAATCACTCAACTGAGAATAGATTTTAACACATTTAACTTCAAGCCTTTAAATAATTTCTTTAATTCTGCACAAAACTCACTTAGTAGTCGCAGTATCCCACCTGACCAGGGAAGTGTACACAAATGGCATCAAATGGTCTGTAAGTCGGCTAGGGTTTGGTCTTTTGGGGTTTGGGGCTGCTAAAGCAATTCATTTGGGGTGTGTCTAAACTTGCTTCAAGTTTTTTTCTTCCGGTTCTTGTGAATTGCGTGCAAGTGGAAAAAGTTTTTCAAAAGTGAAGGAAAGAAAGAGCTCGTCGAAGGCGGCCAAAGGAAAAGGTTTAGCTGAGCTTAGGCAAAAAGCTTTTGATGTCCTTTGGGAACACACTTTATTCAGCCAATAATTCATAAGACGCGTCAAATGCAGCAGAATAAACAATACCAAACAAAACAAATCAGCAAAAAAATAGAATTCATAAATTTGAAATATCTGCGAAAAATGGTCGATGACAAAAACCAATAAATGGCACCCTTATCAAAGTCAAAGTCAAAGTCGAGGCGCAGAAAACACATCGAATATCGTATGCAATGATTGGGGAGGGGCTGAGCTTTGATCTGGTTTGTGACCAAAAAACGGAAATTGATTGGAATTCTTAAGGCTTCTTGGGGGAAGTTTCTTACCAGTGGCGGTTTGTCCGTCAACCGCTTGCAGTTGTTTAGCTCTGTGGGCGAGTTGTCCTCATCGGAACTGGGCGTTTGTGCCACCTTCTCGTTGTCATTGCAGCTGTCGAAGGAAGGGAAGATTATGATATGGACTTGATCGGGATTGTGTAGACAAATAAGTGTATTAAGTGGTTCAGTGTCTTCTGATGAACATGAGTAAAGCTCTCTAAAAGGGGAGTCCAAGCCAAGCATGCTCTACTGTACTCACTTGAGATTTGCCTGCGTGAACAGCTGCAATGGACGACGTCGCCCCAAGGTGACTGGCGATGGCGATGATGGCGTCGCAGTCCTGCCCCGCGGATGCTGCTGCTGAGAGGATCTTGTCAGAGTGCCTGTCGTATTCCTGGCATTATCATGATGGCGACTGTTGCAGGAGGAGGAGCGAAAGCGGGCGCCAGTTATGACCGCTGCCAGATTGGCGGCAATGCGATTGTCGAAGCGGTTAAAATACGAAATCGAATTCGAGTTCGAATTCGAGTTCACATTCGAATTGGAGTTGTTCAGACTGTCGGCAGTTGGTGACGAGTTATTGCTGCTGCTGGCACTGCCATTGCTGTTGCTGTTGCCGCCGCCAGCAATTGTTGCTGTCGTTGTCTCTGTTGTTGTTGCCGTTGCTGCTGCCGTTGAGCTCTTCTCATAATCCAAATTATTGTTGGTTATCATTGTGGCGGCTTTGGCCTGGGCATTAACTTTTGCAGTGTTTTTGAATTATGTGCGCATATAAAAACGCTGCGGGCGGCTTTTGTCGCACTGCGTGTGATCCCCGTCAGGACGAGAGCAGCAACAGGAGCAGGAGAAGGAGCAGAGGCAGCAGCGACGACAGCACATTCAAACGCCAAAGAGGGGCGGCCTTTATTAAATTCTCTGCAATTTTTGTTGGGGTGCTGTGGGGCAGCTTCTGACGGGGGATGCCAACACTAACCGCAGGGGTCGCTCGCTACTTCAGCAAACTGCAGGCGGGAATGAGGAGATGAGGACATGGAGCAGGAGAACAACGACGCAGATTTAAACACAGAATTAATTCAAGTGGAAATTGGCAAAAAAGAAGAAGGAAGTAAGAAAACAACAAAAATAAAGCAAAACAAAATCGAAAGCGTGAAGCATAAACAAAAATGGTTTGAGAGACGGTTGCATAAAAACGCAAAATAGAAAGCGAAAATGGAAACGCATATGAAAATGTTGTATTTTTAGGGGGAGAACAGAAGCCACAAAAATGCACATAAATAGCAGCGACAACAATGAGGGGGAGGAACAAGGGAGTAGAGTGGACAAGGGGTAGGGGCAGGGGTGTTGGTCAGGGGGGAACAAACGCGCAGCATGTGACGTCACGATGTTGTAAAGCGCATAAATAGCAGGATTTGCGGGTTGTTCATGACGATGATGATGATTGTTTGTTGTTGTTGTTGTTGTTGTTATTGTTGTTGTTAATATGATTTTTGTGGGTGGTTGTTAAATACAGAACAACAATGTATTTGTGTTGTTATCGTTGTTGAAGCATTTGAATTTTGTTTTCAATTTCGTTTCGTTTTGTTGTTGTTGTTGTTGGTTGCCAATTTCACAGTTGAACATTTTTTGCCAATTAGTTGCCAATTTTTATGCCATTTGTTGTTGTTTTTGATAATTTTTTTTTGCCAATTTGAGTTCGATTTCAGTTTTAGTTGGATTTTGATTGTGTGTGTTGTCCAAATTTCATGTGAATAAAGAGTTCAGAGCAGAAAATTAAAAATAAAGAAAATATACTAGTTTGATATGTGTTTTTTCTATATACATACAGATACATTTATATATACAAATTTTGTTTGGTCGAAACTTTTGCTGTGCTGAATATGTTATACATTAAAACTTTTGATTATTTAATTTGATTCAATGCAAAGGATTTGCCTTTAGCAGTTTGTCTCTAATAAAAAATTGGGTCAGCTATATAAAAGTGAAATGCAAAAAGTAAATGAATTACTTTTACTTTATTCAACTTAACACAGCTCTAGTTTTATTGGTTTAAATTTAAGTATATTTAGAATTTTTTAAATACTCACGTTGCTTCGGTGGCAACCAAACTTTTCATTGAGCTGTCAATGGGCCACGTTTAGAGTGAGAATTAAACCTGTAAATGGAAACAGAGAAAGAGAAAACTGTTGAGTTAAATTGTAATTAAAATTGACTTAAAAGCGAGACTATAAATAGCAGCCATTCATGTGTGTAGTTGTGGGTGTGTATTTGTGTGTGTGTGTGTGTTTGTGTGTGTTGCAATCATTAGACGCTCATAGTCAACACCTCATTAGGCGACTAATCAAGCGTGTGCTGGCCAAGAAATAACAACCAGTTCAGACACAGCCACAGATTAAAGCAACAGCAACAGCAGTTGAAAAGGACGATGCTGTGTTAAACCTACAGCAAAACAACAGCAACAACAACGACAACAACAACATTGAGCCCTAAGATCTGACGAAGAAGCTGCCACCACGGTGCAGTCGTGCGTTGGCCAAACGGAGTAAACAACCAGCCAGAGTTTGAGCCAGCAACAGAACCAGAGTCTGAGTCTGAGCCAAAGGCAGAGCCAGAGCTATAGTCATGGCCATGGTTGTGCCGCAAATAAAACGCACAGATTAAAGGATGCCCGGGTGAAATGTCTTCTTAATTACTTCGCAATGAACAGAGTACAGAGAGAGAGAGACAGATGAATCAGAGAGGGGAGTTGAAGCTGTGGAGCGCCATTGGGGAGGTTGACTGCAGTGCCAGTAATTGAGAAGTCGACGGGCTGGGATTCAGTTACGGTTCGGGACTGGGATTGTGATTGGGATTGGGCAAACCAATGTCTCAGCATGGACCACAACGTCATGTTGGCAGCGCACTTTAAGCGGAAGTAATTTAATTAATTACAAATGAAACGGAAACACGGCGAGCAAACGAAAGTCCTGTGTGTGTGCTCTATGATTATATATATGTGTGTGTCTGTGTTTGTGTGCAGGTTCCTGTATGCGTATGTGCGTAGACCATGTCAAATTTAAGCATAATTTAGTTAGGGTAGCAGCAGGTTGAGGCAACTTGGGATCCACTTGACGCGCTTGGATAAGCGCTTTTCAAAAAATATTCTACGTCCCGGCAGCGCAATTAAAATTTTTCTATGCTCGCACCGCAAACTATTAGGACAGTGTATAAGCTCACACATACACACACACACACACACACACACATAGAGAGCGACGCATTAAGCACAGCTCATTTGCATTGCGGTTTTAATTGCCAGGCAACCCCAAAGAGCTGGAGAGAAAAAGAGTATAACTGGGAGAGATATGAAGAGAGAGGTTGAGGAGAGAGAGGAGGGAGGGTGAAGCAAAGCTCTGCCCGGCAAGGCTTACAAGGATAATGAAAACAATTTAACGACTCTCTCGACGATTCATTGGGGCGACCGTCGACTGGGCCAGGCCAACAACCGACGGACCAACTCCTGTCCAAAATTCTGGCCGTGCACTTTGAGCGCTTAAACAAATAGAAACCTTTTTCATTTGCCATTTTGCCAGGCTTCTTTTTCATTTGCTTGGCATTTTTATTTGCTGCTTTTTCTCACTCTTGTTGTTGTAGTTGTTGTTGAGTTTTGCGTGTCTGCGCAAAATATTTGCAGATATATTTTTGACATTTTAATGAAAATATTTTGCGTAACATTTCGAACAGGCAAAAGGCAAAAGCGCCAAATGGTTGATGAATTCCCCGCATCGTGTTGGGATCCTTTCGTTGGCTTAATATTATTTTAACGAAGTGAATTTACCAGGACGACAGCAGCAAAAGGAGAAAGATTGGAGAGACGAGAATTTTTAAGCTTCTCTGATGGCCAGTAATTAAATGCTTGACATGCCATTGGGTGTGAGTTGCCGGATGAAGTGGATTAGCGACGGACTGAGAGGATTGTGCTGGGTCTGGTTCTGGTTCCGAGTCTGGTTGTGAGGTAAATTAACGCTGATGTTGGCATTATAATTATGGCATGTAGTTAAGGCGATTCCTGCCCAGACCAGACCAGACCAAAGACCTCAACCTGCCCATGACAGGTTGATGATAAGTTAAAAGTTGCCACCGACAGCGACAGCGACAAGAAGTGAAAAATCAAAATGTTAACATTTAACATTTAACTTATTAACTAAGGACGAACTGGGTTAAGTGGAAGTAATTAAACACATTACTGTTGATACATTAAATGGACACTATTTATGTTCGTGATTTTACATACATATATTTTAATTACGTGAATAAATAGTTATTATCTCTGCCATTCGCACATTTAACATTGCGAAGGGTTTAAAGTATTCTCAGCGTTGATTTACAATTTACACTGTGGAAAAAAGTTATCGAGCTGATATGTTTAGTAAATTAATGTCATTACTTTTTACGACAATGAATGTTTAGTTGTATAAATATATTCATTAGGGCGGGTCAATTTTTTTTCGCAAAAATCGTCCACCAGAATCGTAATCTACGATGAATTCTAAGACATTTTCAGGAAGAAACTATATGTCTAAAATCAATCCCTAGCCTCCGCTGAGAAGCATGAAGATTTCAGGTTAAGGTATTTTTAAGTATTTTGAGGCATTTAAGGTATTAAAAAATAAATAACACTTTCCCAAATATGTTGGGCCTTATTCTGATTCATCTTTTTACAACAAATTTTATAAATAATTTTTATTTTTAATTAAAACCAAACAATTTTTTTTTAATTCGTTGAAATTAGAGGAGCAAGCCATGAACAGTGGCTTTTAAGAAAATTAGAGGCAAAAGTCTGTAACTTTCTAACGAAGTAAGATATCGGTCTGAAATTTGAAATATATATTCTTGACATTTGAAAAAAAATGTAGACAATAAAAAATAAGTGGGCGTGGCATCCGAATGGGCGTAAATTATCGGTCAAACGATAAAGTTCGGTTTTTTCAACATTAAAAAATTAGAAAAAATTGGAAAAATAAAATTTTATTTTTATTATTGTTTTTTTTTTTATTTTAAAAATATTTTAAATATTTTTAGTGTAAAATGATGTCAAAAAAAATTTTTTTTTCAACAGTTATGATTTCTGATCCCGTTTGACAAAGCTCTTCGAGATTTTAAAGCTAGAGCCCATTACCGACTCCATTACCGAATTTAGCTTATAGTAATGATAGTTAAACTCAACACTTAAAATATTTTTGTTTCATTTTTAGAAAGCAAATAACAAAATATATCAAAGAAAAAAATAACTTATTCTTCATTTTTTAAAGTCTTTCTTAGACTCGATTTGATGATAGGTGGAACGACTTTCTTTCTAAGAAAGACTTTAAAAAATGAAGAATAAGTTATTTTTTCTTTGATATATTTTGTTATTTGCTTTCTAAAAATGAAACAAAAATATTTTAAGTGTTGAGTTTAACTATCATTACTATAAGCTAAATTCGGTAATGGAGTCGGTAATGGGCTCTAGCTTTAAAATCTCGAAGAGCTTTGTCAAACGGGATCAGAAATCATAACTGTTGAAAAAAAAATTTTTTTTGACATCATTTTACACTAAAAATATTTAAAATATTTTTAAAATAAAAAAAAAACAATAATAAAAATAAAATTTTATTTTTCCAATTTTTTCTAATTTTTTAATGTTGAAAAAACCGAACTTTATCGTTTGACCGATAATTTACGCCCATTCGGATGCCACGCCCACTTATTTTTTATTGTCTACATTTTTTTTCAAATGTCAAGAATATATATTTCAAATTTCAGACCGATATCTTACTTCGTTAGAAAGTTACAGACTTTTGCCCTTAATTTTCTTAAAAGCCACTGTTCATGGCTTGCTCCTCTAATTTCAACGAATTAAAAAAAAATTGTTTGGTTAATTAAAAATAAAAAATATTTATAAAATTTGTTGTAAAAAGATGAATCAGAATAAGGCCCAACATTTTTGGAAAATGTGTTATTTTTTTTTAATACCTTAAATACCTCAAAATACTTTAAAATACCTTAACCTGAAATCTTCATGCTTCTCAGCGGAGGCTAGGAATTGATTTTAGTCATATAGTTTCTTCCTGAAAATATCTTAAAATTCATCGTAGATTACGATTCTGATGGACGATTACCACGTTTTTTTCGACCCGAACAAATTGACCCGCCCTAATATTCATATTGTATGAATATTTTATATATAACTTGATAAGCAACTTTTCTATAATTGAATTCGAGTATTCATCCCTTATAACTCAATATTTACTTCCAAGTAATATCATAAAATTAACATACCATGGGTTAATCACTTATGTCAGCTCTCTCACTGCTTTCATAAGCAAAACAGAAAAATACAAATATAGATTTTTATATTTAAATTGTTGGGCCATAAAAATGGTACATAAAATATTAAATATACTCATTTGACTAAGTGAGTGAACAACATGATGGTAACAACATTGCGTAATAAAATCAACAGCCTAAACAAAAACATTAACAAAAAAACAAGAAAAACATTTGCCTGCATAAAATAAACAGACAATCTTCTTACTTCTTGTTGTTTGTGTTGTTGTTGTCGTTGTCGCTGCTGCTGCAGATGAAGTAAACAACGAAGCAGGCGAATTTTGGCCGTCAAATTAAAACAAATCAAAATCATATGAGCATTTTCAAGTGATTGCCGCGACCGTCGACTGAAACTTCGCTTGTGAATCCTGTTGGCGGGCAAACATAAACAAGCAATTTAACAGGCACTCACACAAGTACACACACACGCACACACACAGAGGCACGCCTACTCTGGCGTACAGCGATAAAAGGCAGGAGAGAGATCCTTGAAGAGGCGTCAGGCAGTTGGGGCAAACAAACGAAGCGTTCAAGCGCAAAAAGCCAACGCAACGCAGAAAAAAGTGGAAAATAAAAAGCAGGAAAAATCGAGGAAAAACGCAAGAAAAGCGGGCAGGCCAAAGCAACCAAAACGTTTTATGTGGCACTGTGTGAACATCTGCCACAGCTTGTCAGAGTGTGTGTATGTGTGTGTGTATGAGTGCCACCGCTACCGCAGATTTCTCACACTTGCTTTAAAGTATGCCGCAACTTTTTTTTGTTAATGAAATTTTAATCAAGCTGTAACCGAGTGCCAAAGAGTTGCGCACATTTAGCATAGCATACTTTTTGCGTCAGATGTGTGTAAACTTTCTCTTATCTTTTTTTGTGTGTGTATGTGTGTGTGTTCTCTTTCGTTCTTCTGAAAGCAGGCAGAGCTCAAATAGCCGGCAGCTTCATTAGCAGCTGCCAACAACGCGGCGTATGCGTAATAATTTATTTAAAATGCAATTCGTTTATGCGAAGCATTAATCATAGCCCAAAGACGAGGCATCACGTACCACTCAAAAGAAAGAGAGAGAGAGAGAGAGAGAGAAAGAGACAGAGACAGAATGAGAGTGTGTGTGAGCGAAAAAGCTGCATTTATTAACAATTTATGTCATAAATAAAATTGAAAAACATTCATAATGTCAATGGGGGAATTTTTTGGAGACGTGAGTGCATGTTGATGATGCCGGCAGAGAATTGGAGAAAGAGTGAGACACAGGGAGAGAGAGCTGGAGAGACACATAAATCGCTCTGCGCCCAAAATTAGGCAACAAATTTACATGCAAAACGAGCACAACACGCAGGTAAATCACCAAGAAAAACAATAATAACAACAGCAGAACGGAAACAAAGCGAACCCCGCAAAATGACAAACATTAAAATGTGTAAAGAGAGAAATGGCAAGGAGGGAATGGGGTAAAGGGAGGAGCGGATAGGCAGCACTTCCTGGCACCAGGACCTCCAAGCTGAGTAAAACACTTTTGCTTTTACAAGCGCGTTTTCGACTGCGCCTTTTGTTCAGTTATTTAACATATTTCTTGTTGTAACGCCTTTGACTGAAGACTGAGAGCTGTAGCCCGAAAACCGAGTGAATAATGTGCACTTCTCACGGCAAATAATTATTTTCGCTTAGCGGCTAACAAAACGGCCAACTGGCATGCGATTTTTAGGCCATTTGACTGGCTGTAGTTTTCGTTTTTTTTCTTTTTTGTACAATTTTTGAGTTCTTATCATCAGCTCCAACACTTTTGGGTCTCCCCCTTCGTAATTTGCCTGACTTTCCGTTTTCAGTTCATTATGTGCAGTTTTTTTTTAAATTGTTTAGCTTCAGGGCTTGGGGCAGTAACAAAAATGCCAACACGTCGAAGGACTGAGTCGGAGGGTGATTCTTTTTTTTAATTTTGTAATTTTTTGTTTAGGTTGGAAACAACCCCCAGAAAAGGTGTCGAGTCGAGCAGAATTAGAAGGGAAAAAAAACTGCGAGCTGTTATTTTAAATGCTTTAAATATGCGCATTTGTTATTCAGCCAAAACAAACAGTAAGTTCAAAGCAGAAAAACTCAAAACAAAAGAATTTTAATTAGTTTTTATTTCGTTTCTGTTTCTGTTTTTTGTTTCGTGCAATTAAGCAAACGTTGCTCGTTATGATTGCTCTTTGTCAATAATAAACAAAACAATTATACTCTTTACTTTTACACTTTAAGAGTTGAACTTTCGCTTATGAAAGTAGAAAATGTATTTCATTTTTCCATCAAATGTTCAGCCACTGTGAGATTTTCTAATAAGTTGTAAATATGTACCTGAAATGAGCTAAAGGTTGAATAGTTAAAAAATCTTTAGAAAGTTTAGCTCTTTCTTAAATTCAAATACGGCAAACTCAAACTAAAGCAAACTCTTTTTTCTTACTTTAACAAATTTAAATTTTCATCAAAGACATTGACTAGCAACAACAAGGATGATGGAAGGAATTGAGTCCAATGTAGGAAACATGCAAACTATTGATTAAAAGTTGTGTAATTTTATGGCCCCATAAAATTTGTCTCAGTCAAAAAATAGAACATAGAAGACATCAGGCAACAAGGAGAAGGAAGCAGAAAAAACCTGACGACTGAATAAAGAAAACCAAAGTTGCTGTAGATTTCTTGGCTGGCAAATTTAAAACGGCAGGGCACAAAGTAAAACTATTTTATATGCGACGACAGCAGCAAAATAATGTGACTACCTTTCGGCTATCCTCGGGGCAGACGAAAGCAGCAAGGGAAGGTAGATATTCTCTGGGTCCAGCTGTCTGCTCAGATCTCCCACACCGACTCGCATTACCCCAAGCAATAAATGTTCAAATCAATTGAAGCGTTTTGCTAAAGCCTCACACCTCAAGGGAAGCCGTGGCAAGGGAAAGCAGGAGCATATCTATATAGATCGAATGCACGAATTTGTAGAAGTAGAAGTAGATTCCTGGGCAGCTTAAGGCTGCGATTTGCTATGCGCAAAAACCAAAATCGATAAGGGATGCCCAATACCATACATAGAAAAATAGAGAAACGAAGCAAACGTAACAAAAATGTCAACTAATTTTGAATGTCGAGCAAGTGCAGCCTCCAAAGAGGAAAGAAAGAGTGGAGACGTTGCTCATACGCAGTGTGGCCGCAACGTGGCGTCTTGTCCCATATTCGAAACTAGAATTCGTTCGACGTTGTCGAGAAGCAATAAAACGCAATTCGGTCATAAAAATAGTCGAACGTCGAAACGAATGAATGCCAGGACAAAGAGAAGAGGCCGCTTGGCTGGCAGGCAGGACGGACGGACAGACGGACCAACAACTGCCCCTGGGCTGTCGTAGTCGTCGTCGTCGTTCTGCGCCCATCGTCGTCTGGCATGGCAAATTGCGAATTTTGCATATTGCCAGTAGCTGCCGTCCCTTTGCAGCTGTTTCTACTTGCTTTCCTCTTTAGAATTTGTCCCCTTCCCCCCTCCGCCCCTGGTCCATTAGTCATTTGGGCAGGCCACCATTTTGGCGTGTCGCCACTTTGCAGGATGAATGACCCCAGAGCACAGTTGTTGCCCCTCTCTTCCTCCTTTTGGCAAGTCGACTGCCCGCAACGGAAATTGCACACACGTCGCAGTCGAATCCATTTTCATAGAAGCGATTGCTTCTTTTTCACAGTTCTCTCACCTAACGAATCAGAAGAGTCAAAGGTTAGGGTAAACTAAAGTTAGCTCTTAACTTAATAACAAAGTGGAACTGGCTCCAAAGAACTTCAATCACAGCAAGAGCTATAATTAAGTATGTTAATTCGATAATTGTAGATATTTGGAATAAATCACGCAAAGTTAGCAGCTGTGATGAATTTTCAAAAGGTTACTCACAGTTAATGTTCAAACAGTAAAATTCGTTTGCTTTATTAATTAATTTTTTATGGGTCTGTTATTTGATAACTGATAACTTGAATTATTTGAAAATCAGTTAATATCTCAAATCCACTTCTAATAGTTAATTCTAATATGGAATTTTTAAATTTAATGTATTAATAATTCACTTTAAAGAACAACGTATTTTACACATATTGTACATAAAATTTTACACTTACAATTTTCTGCTTTTGAATTTTACAGTATCAAAATAAAAAGCCATTAACCACACCCACTTGGCCTCATTATTAAACACACAGCGGCCTATCTTGACCATTGTCAGTTTATTTTTTCCAGGCTTAAATTAAATATTATTTTTAATGCCTGAACGCATTAACAAATTGTGCGCTCAGCTGAAATCATTGGCTTGTGAAATGCAATATAAAAATAACTTTTGAATATTATGCAGATAATGTGTTGTCTCCCGTTTCAGTTTATCCAGTTGCATTTCACATTTAATTGATTTTTGCATTCGTGTGCATCAAAGATTCATGCAATGTGCAATTAATGACATTTGCGATATGTGGGAAATGTGTAAACTGCAAACTGACACTTTTCTCCAATAATCATTAACAGTTAATGTGAATTGTAGGACAATTAATACAGGTATAATTAAAATATATTTTATTTAAACAAAGATGATTTTTTCAAGAAATATTCATAAATATTTCAAGTTGCATAACACACTTGCTTTAAGGACTGCTCACAGTCATTTAGCAATCGCTTCAACACCCAGGCAACAACTCGTTAACAAACTCAGCCCATCTTCGCTTTCACTCACTCTTCTTCGCTGCTTTCTCGCTCGCACTCACACTCAGGCAGCCTATGTTTCCGCCCGCCATTTCACATGTAGGTCAAACTGGCACAGCACAAAAAGCGTTGCATACCTTCAGGCTGTCAATTTATTTCTCGCGCTTGGCACATTTTGCCTGCCTGTTTTTGTGTGTGTGTGTGTGTTGTTTATGTTGATTCTCTGGTCGCTTCTCATGCGCAACGCGGCTCCAGTCACGGCTTGGCACACTGTCTGATTCCGTCCGTCCGCCCGGCCGTCCGTTTGCCAGCTGGGCAGGCTCGCGTCCTTGAAATTTATGCGTTCGACGCAGGCGATGCGCCAAGCTCCTCCATATTTGTGGTTTCGACTGTGGCTCTGACTCCGCCAGCGGCACATGGCGTGTAAAGCGCTCATTATGATGCTACACACTCGTTTGGGAGATAAATGGCCATGCAAAACTAGAACTACTTACGCTTCATATACTTTGGCGCTACTGGAACTGGGCCAATGTAAAAGCCATTGTTTCTTTTCCATTCCTTTCCTTCTCGCTTGCCTGCCTGCACAACAAATTGTGGCATTGGCTTGGGACTACTGATAACTCTCCGCCACAGATCGGACCACGCAGATAACAACACAACACAAAGCCCTGTTGCCAAATCTCTCATCAGCTCTTTATGTCTTTGGCTCTGGGCCGCACTTCAAATTGTGCTGCATATTTGCAGCTTGAAGTTTCCATTTGCCATTTTGTGCTGTCTGCTTTAACGATTTGGCCATAATCATTTCGAAATTTGTGCGCTTATCTGCATGTTGTCAATCAGCGTAAGACCAGCCATGTCCAGACCGCAAAAAGTAGCATTAAATTAGCAGCTGAAACAACTGAAATGTTGCGCATACGCAACGTGGTGTGCTTCCTTTTAGCTACTTGGCTTAAATTGTTGCCCTTGCCAAAAAATATTTGAAGTAAACGCGCTTTCATTTCATAAATTCATGTCAATTTCATGGCAACAGAGCCACAGGAGCCACATCCTTCCTTTCCGTTCCGTGCGAAAGCCAGATTATTGCAGCCATAAATTTTTATGATTTTCCATTGGCTGCGTGGGAAAATGTATAGCGCACAAAATGATTTTTATGCGAATTTAATACCCTTGCAGATACGATGCAGAAAATTATTATAGCCTCGAGTATCGCAACATGGAGACACACCTAGTAGATATTTCGATATTTCGTTATAGCCAAAATACATTTGGCAGCTGCAGTTTGGCGACCATTAAAAGTAAATTTAATATAAGACTTTGACTAAGAGTTGAGAAAAAAACGGAGAACCCGCAGCTGACAAGGGCGCTACATAAAAAGCATATTGACATCATCCATCAATCACGCATGACAGGCGGTTCACTTGGGGGCGGGGAGGCGTGGCAGCCACGAAAATTTATCAACGAAAAGCAGACAAGCAGAGGCAGAACAGGGACAGGACTAGGACCAAAACCAGAACCAGAACCAGGACCAGGTAAAAGAAGTAATCTAATCCAATTACTCAACAATGGCAAACAAGCGGCAAGTGGGCGTGGCACTTGGGTGGCGTGCTGGGCGCTAATGGACGAGCCAAAAAAAAAAGGAAACAGAAAAAAGAAAGCAGAAAATATCACATGTCTACGTAAAAGTTAAATAACCAAAGGCAATCACAAGGTATCAATAACCAAACCGAAGGGCAGGAGAACATGCTAAAGCCGAAGGCGCATCCTGGGCCAAAATCCTTACAAACTAGCTAGCGAGTCCTGGCAAATGCGTTCGATCATTAACTGGTAGAGAGTGCGGCAAATCCTGTCAGCAGTCGAAATTGAAATTCATGCGCATTCAATGAATTTTTGTGGGTTGTTGGCTGTTGGCCATTGTATTGTGTTGGGTCTTAAATAGAAGCCTGCATATTTGAGCAGGATACACAGCCCTCCAGGACATTGTATTGACGAAATTATCATTTTTGTTGCCTCAATAAAATGACACAGCAAACTAATATCAAAGGGGAACAAAGGCCGGGGAAGAAGATTCTGTGCTCTCCCCCAACTAAGCTGGCTTAGGCATGAAATGGAAAATGCGCCCCCGAAAGCTTTTGTTGCGGGGAAATTGGGATAAAAAAGGGGGATGGGGATGCGGTTATGCTGATTGGATGTGGTAAACAGTAAGGCTGTTTATGAGCTGATATCAATGGGGTGGCATATTAAAGTAGCGACAACTATTCAAGGGAATACTCAATATACATGTATATATATCTGCAAGTTAAAGAGTTTGTAGTTTAACTCTTTTAGCATTCATCAAATAACAATTATGCCGCCCAGTGCTCAAATATTTGTCATTGACACTCTCTGCACTCGGCAAATCGTTTATGCAAATATGCCAAACGAGCCAAAGAGCCAACGATTTCATTAAAAGCCAAACCCGACACGCCCTATCTGAGGCAGCACACTCCCAAACACACACACACACACACTCTTGGCCAACACTAATTTCAATATGAAAACCGCCTCAGGATAGTGCATTAATATTCACTTTAGCTGGTTTGCCAAAATGTAGGCGTGGCCTTGCTGATATACAGCCAGTGTTAAGTTCTGTAAAGGAGGCGACAAATTGAACAGGCAACAAAGTCAGCTCATAACAAATCCTCACACTACCGGCAGACACACAAGCCAAAGGGTCAATTTGGAGCGCATCAAAAGGACAAACTGTTGGCAGTATTTACTAGAGAAATATATATATTCAGATAGAGAGAAAGAGAAAGGTATAAAACAGACAGGCGGCAAGTTAATAAACAGACAGAGGCCAAAACGCATTAAAAACGCTTCACTTGATCAAATATTTAAACCTTTTTCCAGCAAGTTAAGCTTAAAGGTTTTAGATGAATGTCTGCTAAGTTGGTTAGTTGCTGCTGTCACTGATAGCAAGTGTGCGTAACGTGGCAACTCGGAGAATTAACGCAGCACAAGTCAAAGTCAATGTTTGGCAATGCTCAGCTGCACTCAGCCAACTGAGGATGCTTCAAGGACCCCACAAAAGGGTGGGCAGAGGGAAATGTAGAAAAATGTCAGCTGCAAGGGAACTGAAGAAGAGCCTCTAAGGACCTTCTATCTGTGTGTGTATGTGATTGTTTTTTGGGGAGGAATGTTGGTTGGGTTTTGAGGTCAACTTGCAGCTGGCGGCTGTTGCACTTGTCAACAAACAGCAGTAGAAAGGCAGCATCCCCAATCAAATTCACGTCTCTATTACAATTGGTAAAAGTGCAGCTGCATTTGACCCGCTTTCGTGACTCTTGACTCCTGACTCTGTTGCGAAAGTCAAGCGTTTAAATGGCATTTAAGCATTTTATGGCTTTGGCGATTTGTAACCTTCATGTTAATGCGCTTGCCAAAGTTATTTATGTAAATTACTTGCAACTGCAACCAGTTGCAGAACTTGTACTTCTTCTTCTTGGTCTGTTTTTTTTCTCAACTACTCTGAGCTGCTTTCATGTTTTATAATTAAGTCAGTAATTTAAAAGTGTCGAGCGTTGTGGGAAAATGGCAACTTTTGTCGAGTTTTACTTGACTGCGTTTCTTGTGGCTTACAATTCGGTTGGGCAAACTTTTAGTTTTCGAGACGGAGAGAGAGAGAGAAATGTTAACAACTACTTTGACATTTGTGCTGTGCGTGTGGTGCCAAGTATTTATATTTGTTTGTACATATATTTGTGCATTTGTGTTGTTTGCCAAGTTGAAATTACTTAAGTGCCAGCGCGACGAGGCGTATGAATGGCAAACCAAACGAGTCGAGTGACTGAAACGGAGGCCATCATCAGGTGCGAGTTGTGCCGAGCTGGCCCATAGATTAATGCCCATGCATTAGGTTGAGTATTATGAAGAGCTTCACACTGTGGCCCACATGCTGTGGTTTGAGGCACACACAGCGACATCCCAAGGCTGGCAACAACTGGTGGCACCAAGAGCTGTAACCTGTGATGACAGCTACGAGATAAAAACGACCAGATCATAGGAATAAAAAGGGTAAAAATATACACAAAGAAACGTGGAAATTTAAAATTTTTATTTAAAGTGCAGATTGTACTGTATAATAATAATCAAAAACTATTTTTATATGTCTTTGTTTATGATCGAATTATCCTGCATTTTTCTTTTTGTTTATAATCAATATTTAAAAAAACATTCATATTTCTTTATTTATTTTTTTATGATTTATTTCTGCTGAAGTAGTTTTTAAACCGACAGATCTGTCCAAAAAAAAGCTGAGCTGGCAACACTGGCTGTAAAAAAAGTTCAGCCTGTCGTAGCGAGGCGTGAAGGACAACGAGACAGGACTACCAGAAAAGAAGAAAGAAAAGAAAGGAAAAAATGTATAGCATACTTTACAGCACTCCTCTCGCATGTCAGTGCCGATCCACAACAACAACAACTAGAATAACAGCAACAAATGAGACTTAAACTTGTTGTTACATTTGTTTTTTGCCCCCAAAAGGCATTCACATAGCGAAAGATACAGAAAGAGTGGGAGTGAGAGAGACAAAAGGGAGATACTCGTACTCGTGCTCATGTTGTTGGCAACTCAACTGCATTCAAAGTGCATAAGTCAGTCCATAAGGCAACAACGAATACAAATCGCACAAAAGTTTGTTTGTTAGTCCAGCGAGGACACCCCAAAAGAGCTTGAGTTGACTTTTTTGGCAGTTGCTCGCCTGCGAAATAAAAGGCAATTTATTTGTTTTATGCAAAAGTGTTTGAAGCAAATGCCTGCATAAATTCTATTCTGTCTCTCTCTCTCTTTCTCTATAACACTTTAAGCTTACCAAGTATAGTTTGTGGCATTAAAGAAAATCACTTTTGTCCTTCCACTTGCTGTTCTGTCCTAAAATGCCTCACTTTGATTTGCCTGTCTAGCTGCGATCTCTCTATTCACTAAGCTTACCCCCAACACAAAGAGTCTATCCATTGTCTCTGGTCTTTTTTCTTTATGTTGTGTTGTGCTGTTCTGTGTAGACTGTCCGTAATAGCCTTGAGGTATGCATTAATTACTGTGACCATAAAAAGCGTCTCGTGCGAATTGCAGTGCAGTTGCCAAAGGATGTGAAGCTTCTGTGTCGGCGAGCGAGTCCTTAACCCTTTTACTTTGTATTACATTTTGCATTTTATGACTCCAGACTATTGTTATCCCTTACCTTTGGCGGCCTTCTTTTCCTCTGCCTCTCGCTTTCCCCTGTGCATTGTTTTATGCTGCAAATCAACGAAATGTAGTGAATCGTTTGAGTCATCCTTAATGCTCTATTCGCTGCTTTAGGCTCTCGTTGACGTTCTCGTTTCTCTTCTGAACTCATAGTTGTTTACGCATTCTTTCCTTTCCTTCTCAATCTCTGTTTCTCTTGTAGATTTTAACGAATTAATTTAGAGATTATTTTATGCTACACGTTGCTATACTCGTTTGTTTACTCGCTGCATTTTGTTCTCGTTACTTTTCAGCACTCGTTGTGAGCGGCTTTAAAGTATGCGTTGCATACTTTTAGGCCCGCAGTAGACAAGCAACAAATGACAAACTCATGTTGAAAGCTCATTTGTTTTATGGCAACGCTTAGACAGACATATGCGTCCTGTCAACCTACCCCCCGCGCTCTCTCTCTCTCTCACTCTCCCCCTGTTACGCTCTCCTGCTCCAGTTATTTGACACGATTTTCCAGCTAGAGATGAAAAAAGGGCAGACTACTTCTTCCATCTGCCTCGTTCATTATATTGTCTGCTGCTGACACACTCGCATATCCTCGTCCTCACCCTCACCCGCAACACGACTATTTATCAGCTTACACTCACACTCACACACACACATATATTCACATGATGAACATAACATAATTGCGCTGTTGTAAAGAGTAAAGTCGTTGCCTACTTTTTGGTGTTCTCAAAAATATTCAAAGTGTCTCGCCGTCGTTTCAACTTTATTATGCGCGCCAAAAAATGTTGCAAAATTAACAGACATCTCGCAAGTCCTGCCGCATATAATATTCCCCGCTTTTCCGCTCTTTCTTTCCCCCCTTTTCAGCACAATAAATGCAGCGAGCAGTTCAAGAGCCAAAACCAAAACCAAAACTGTTTCAATGTCTGCCTCTTTACGGCATTTGTGTGTGTGTGTTCTGTGTGCGTGTGTTTGTTGAGTGTATGTGTGTTGTGTGTGTGTGTAAATATTCTTCACCTTGTTTATCTCGTTGTTTTGCTGTTTTGTCCTCCTTTCAGCGTCGTGCTCCCCAAAAATGTTGCTTGCTTTGCTTTTGGCTGCTTGCAGCACGATTTTGTGCCCCTGTTTCAAACTGTTTGTATGTGTGCCTCAACAGAGTGTGTGTGTGCTACGCAGAGTGTAAATTTGTGTCTCTCTCTCTGTGCCTATGTGTGTGTAGTGTGTGTGAAGTGCGTGCTTTGGTGTGTGTTTTCGCTGATGTTGTGGCTGCTGTTTCTGTTATTGCTGCTGATTTTGTGGCATTGTTCGCAGGATGCTGCGCGCCTGGTGTTAAATATTTTGTGTGTGTGGGTGTAACGCACACAGACACCAAATACTATGATAACTGCATGCCTGTTTGTGTATTGGGGGCTGTGTGCCAGTGTGCGTGTGTGTTAGGCTCAAATGTTGCTGGCAACATTTCAAGTGGATTGTTGCAAATGTTGCTTGCAATCGCAGTTTACACATGTGGCACAAATACAAACACCAACTCAGACACACACATAAAGAGATTGACAGTCAGACAGACAATTTTAAGCCGCTTAGAAGAGGCGCAATTGAAAAGAGCCTGAGTCAAAATTTTCATTAAAATGCCAGAGGTGAATCCCCTAAGTAAATCCATGGCAGCGAATGAGCAGCCAGCTTCCAGCTGAACATTACGTACTCGAGAGATTTCAGAAAAGTGGAGGCAAAAGCAAACAAAGATCAAATCTTATCGGCAATCATTTGATGCGCACTTGAGATGTGAGCAAACTGTGCTCCAAATTTGTAGACGTTTTGTACGTTGCGATGCCAACAGCAACAGCAACAGCAACATCAACAGCAAACTCAAAGGCAAAGGCAAAGGCAACATATAATGAGCTGGGCAGGTGGGCAACAGTCTTATCAAAAAGCAGATACTTAGCATAGACTTACAGACAGGCAACGACAACCAACAACCGACAGCCGACAACTGACAACATCGTCATGGAAATTCTTCATTAACTCAACTTGGGCGACCGAGAGAAAAGAAGTTTATGTTATTAAGAGTAGCGAAAAAGGGAAGGACTCGTTGCCAAGTTACATTGGGATTGGATTGTAAATGGTGGCAGGGGTGGGCAGCAGCTGTTGTTGTGCTAGAGAAATGTGTATGTTTCACTTGACGACTGAGAGATAACGGTAAATGAATATGCAGCAATTTGCACGCCCACATAATGAGCAAGGCTCCAAGCACAACGAAGTAAGGGTGCAGCATGATAGGGTAGAATGGTTAGGGAAACTGAGTGAGTAGTAGGGAGTATAGCAAGTGCCGCCAGGCAAAGACTGAAATAATAACAGCAGCAGCAACAACAACAATAATGTGAGGCAGGCAGGCGACTAACAAAAGTCGATAAACAACATAAACCAAGGCAGAAAGCGTGAGACGAGCAAGGGCCCAGATAAGTATGCTACACTTTCCAAGCGCCTCAAGTAAGTGCGTGTGTGTGTATTACTTCACATGTGAGTGTGCGTGTGAATAACTGCGAGTGTGTAAATGTATGTGTGTTTGTGCAGCAAAAGTAAATTAAAACGATTTTAATTACGGTTGCCAAGACGATGAATGAAAATGTCAACGATGAAGGAGCAACAGTAAAAGCAGCAGCAACGAGTTGGCAGCTTAAGCTTTTGGGGGCGGGTCGCAGCAGGTGGGCGTGAGCCAGGCAAAAAAAAAGAACCATGCTTAAAAGCGTTTCACTGTTGCCAATGCCTTACAGCTGAAGTGTGAATTATTGCACATGTGTGTGTGTGTGTGTGCGTAACTGAAGCCTCTTTTACTTAAGAGCTTCATTCCTGATTTTCATTTAGGCTGCCACTGGAAAAAAAACAATAATAAAAGAAAAAGCAGCCAAAAACAAAGCACAGCAAAATTGTTGCCTTTCGTTTGCTGCTGTTGTTGGCTACTCAGTTCATGGCGAAAGCAAAGTCATTGCCAAGAGCAACAGCAACAAAAACCTTGACGAATAAAAACTGTAAAACGAAATGAGAAGCAGCAGCGGGAAGAGGAAGAGCAAACTGAATGCAGCGTCAAGCTAAACAAACAGCCGCCATTTTTATGATGCCTTTATTTTTTGTTTTTTTTTTTGTTTTCTTTCCCCTTTTTTTTAGTACACCTTATTAACGGTTTCTATGGAAAGTTTGCCCATGGTGACAGGCGTGACAATTTCTGCGTTTCACAAGCTAAAAAGCTGCACAAACCGCGTGGCAAAAAAAAGAAGAAAAAAAGAAAAAAAAATATTGTCGCGGGCTGATTAACTTGACACCATTTACCTCAGCGGCAGGTGGAAAGCTGGCAGCTTCCTGGGGGACACAACTTGCTGGTTTTCATGCAGCTGACAGGCTACACCTGTCGTCGTCATTGTCTCACACTCCTCAGCTCTTTATCCTCATACCTCATCCCCCATTCCTCCTCCCATCTTCCACACCCACCAGCTGCGGCTGCCAAACCGCGCTGACATTTCCTTTTGCTCACCGCTGACGTTTGCCTTGACGACGGTTGTAAAACCGCTGTGGTTGCTTCACATTTCAAAATATAATTCCAAGCAGCCCACACTGCAATTTGCAGCTTAAAGTAAAACCACTTTAAATTTCATACAAATTTCTAGTGCAAATTTTGAGGTGGTCTGTTATCATATTTAGTTTACTGAATATATTTTATCGTAAATTTCATACATTTAAATTTAATAATAATTTCAAGTGCACAATAAATCTGATTTGTTATCGTATTTAGTTGATAAAAGATATTTTATATTAGATTTTCATAGCTAATAATTCAGAACTTACTGCTTGCATAAATAAGTGCTACAATAATTTCTGTCTGACAAAACAAAAAACTTTCAATTTAATTAAAAAGATTGAAAATACTGTATCTTAAATTTTTAGAAATAATAATTAATAGTTAACTACTTGCAAAAATATACAATAAAACATTCCTGATAAAATTAAAACTAATTCAATTACATATAAAATTGAATCTTATAGGCAGTGAAAAGTTTTGCTTTGAGTTTTCAGTTAATTTTATCATTATAGAAAATTTTAGCACCTCTATCTGATTCTCTGGTTATCTCATCGATAGTTTACTTTATTGTTTTTTATTGGAAAATGAACTTATCCGATTTGTTTTTGCCTAAGAATGCATTTTTTTGAATTACATCCCAGGATTATTTGTATATTCTTTGGAACTGCACAAAAACGAAATTTAAACTTCACTGCTTTGTATTTTGAGAATCTAACAATTTGATCACATTTATTAGATATCGTGTCAACTTTAAACTTATTTGGGTCTTCAAAAAGTAAGTCAAGATGCATTTAAATTTATTCAGCAAGTTAATCTCTAAATTAGCAAAGTTGCAACAAAGTATTTTTTATGTTAATTAAATGGCATTTCATTAATATTTTAATCAAGTCCCTAAATAGTAGAGACTCCTTTTACTCTCTATACTGTTCAAGTTTACTTTTGCCACAATGCCGACTGCATATAAAGCAAGGCACAAATATTTAACTCCCGAGCCAAGTTGTATAGTAACAGTTGACTCAAAACATGTTGACAGCTTAACAAGGACTCGTTGCCAAACTTAACCAAGAGGCGGCATTAGGTTGCCTTCCTCCTCCCGAGAGAAATGGCTTACAACGCTGATGGAAACTTTAACCAAGAACTGAAACAGTTGCTACAGTTTCATATTCACAGCTTGCAAACTTTGTGTTGCATTTCGATGCGTTTTAATATGCGGCAAGTGCAGTGCTAAATGTCAACCAAAGTGTCAGCCAAGGTGGCGACAAGGTTGATGTGGATAGCACAAGGATAAGAGGAAGGACACAAACTGCAGCTGAGTTGTGGCTTGTTTGCATAATAATAGAAGACTCAAGATGATAGAGTACAAACAGCCTACTAAGAAACCTTAACGAGATCAAGGGCAGTGAACTTGTTGTATATTTCTAAAATCGGGTTAAAGAAAAAGGGATAAGCGTACTCAGACTTTATTTCACTTTAAATTGACCAGAAAATATTACAAATTCGCCATCAAAATTTATGACACATAATAAAGAAATTGTTTGGTACATTTACCTGGTATAAACTTCTGTTTTGTGTTTGGTTTTTTGTTTTTTTGGGATTCACGTTGGCAATTCTCGTAAGTGTTCAGTGTTATCGGGCCAAAAACAAACAAAAGCGATTTGACACCGACCTACAAAAAAAGCCGCCAACTTTTCGCATAAAATTCAATTACGATTGCGAGCGCATAAATTTCAACACTTGGCGCGCTTGGCGTTTTACGAGCAGCTTTTGATTTGCCACTTTCTTATCGCTGTTATCAGTCGCAGTCTGGCAATAAAATTAGCCCGTTGCCGACATTAAAAGTTAAGCATCCCTTGGCCTTTTTTCGGGTTGCCAAATTGGCAGATTTGTTATTATGTTTAGTTTATTGCACCAACTACGCTACTTTCACACGCCAAAAAGATACGTATCTCGCAGATACTTTGCACTGAAACTGAAACTAACAGCTGTTGGTGCCGTCTGGGCAACCGTTGCAGTTGAAAGCGCGCAAGGAACTGTTTATTTTAGACGAGTGTTGTGGCATTTTAGACTTGTTCGACTTGCTCGAAACTTGGCAAATGTTGGCCGAAACTTGGCATCCACGAGTACGCATGCGCTGGATGTCCTGCCACTTCCAGGCCGACTTTGTTTACGGGGCACGCAACTGGTGGTTGCCACAACAGGCAACATTCACATCAACATCAGCTTCAGTTCCCATGGGCAGCCATATGTGACGACTTTGACTTTGACTGGGAATGAGACTGAGAATGAGAATGAGAATGAGACTCTGACTTTGGTTTTGGTTGTCGTGACAACTTGATTTCTTTGTAATTTGGCTCGATCCCAGAGGTTTTCATTGCAAATTGCTTTAAGTTTAATGAAATTGTATTTTGATTTGATACCGCCATTGGCAACCTTTGAACTGTCTCCATTTAGCTTGGAAATTCGATGCTTTTTGCTCACTTTAATGCCTGACAGCTTGTCAAATGAACGTTTATCTAATTATGGGACAGTTAAGAGTCGCATTGCAAACATTCGGCAGCAGCGGCAAACATCTGAGATGGGTCAACGAAAAGGTCCCAAAAGGACTCGCAAAACTGAATGGCATTACAGCAAATCCGCTTAGTGAGACAAAGTTACGCACACTAAGAGATATAGATACATAGATTGAAATACAGATATAGATAGAGATACACAGGCATTGTTTACGCCAGTCTCAGATCAGATATGCAGATCAGCAGCTACCGCACCCTCATCACACCCACAAGAGATGCGTTGCCAGTTGCATGTTGCACGTTGCCTGTTGCTGCATTGTGGTTGCAAGGATGCCGACTGCTTAGTGTCATAATGGATAGCCGAACCGCAAGGCGTACTCGAAGTGTTTGTTCGTGGGCGTGTTTGGGCATCTTCAAGCAAACTTCAAGCAACTGAGCAGCTGGCCAACTATCTGGCATATCAATAACTGAACCCAGAGACTCAGCGAAGCACAAAGTATCTACAAGATATGTATTGCTTCAACGAGACAGCGGCAGCTTTGTTCTTGTTTTTGTCATTGTTGCCTCAGTTGCCAGGCAGCTCATTACCAAGCCAGGTACAGACAATAGATACGTTTACCTGTCAGTCATGTGTGTAACTCGACACCAAATTGATAACGTATCTCATGGATGCGTCTACGTGCGCACATATAAAAAAGCTAATAAAATCTGCCCCTCCTCTCTCTCGCTGTGATTTTTCCAGCGATTTTTGTCAAGCAATTTTTATATTTCACTTTTTATTTGCAATCCATTTTATTGTTTATTTAACGCATTGTTTAGCAGCCGAATATTTGCATGCTATTCTTGTTGTTGTCGCAGGTTCTGCTCTGATTTAATGGCTCTAAATTGAAATGGGTTTTACGCCATGCGAGTTTATTTCACGGAATTGCTAAAAAATATTGCGAAAAATGCTCCGAAGGCATCAAGTGAAATGACTATTTTGATAGAAAACGTCACTGTTGACATTCCAATTTCTGTGCACAGAAATAAATACCCTAGCTTACAGCCAGGGCATATTGATATAGCAAGGAAGTATAGGAAGAAAGCTATAAATATTGTACAGAAAATTTGCAAAAGATTAAACAGTTAAATTTTAAATATATTAAATATATTAAGACATCAATAAATTAAACTATTAATAGTAATTAATATTAAATTTGACAGACATTCTTATTCAAAAACACTTTATTAAGAATTTACTGAATTAAACAAATATTTCTTTCCACTTTTATTGTCAATAGATTTAACAGTTATTATTAAATTTGACAGACATTCCTTTTCAAAAATACTTCAGAATATATTTAGAAACTATTTAACTATTTTTTATATTTCAACTTTATTACTACACCTAATCGTGTATATCTATATTAGTCTAAATGCCTGTGTCAACACATTTTACTACATTTTAAATCGATACTCTATTTTCTAATCAAACGAAACATTTGGGAATTTTGTGTATATTCGAAACTTTCTCAGTTGCAACCGGAAATTTGATTTGTTTCTGATAAATGTTATTTATTTTACTTATTTAAGTTGAATGTTTCCTGGCTGCCCCTCCATCCCCCACACTCCTTCCCTGTCTATCTTTCTCACCCCATCTCTTGCTATCAGCATTCACTTTGTTGTAAAATTCAATTGCCAAATTGATTCAACTTTTTGCCTTTTCGCACGCTTCTCCCCCATCTTCCCCTCTTCCTCTTTTAGTCGTGCTGAGCCGCAGATAATTGAATGATTTGAATTTTTATATTGAATTTGTGTGCCTTACACGTACCACGCCCACATTTCCGCATGGTGCCCAACGCGGCTTTTCATATTTATTCTATTTTTTCAATTTTTTTTTATTCTTTTGTGTAGATTTTTTTCTATTAAAATGGAAATTGTTGGCGAATTGGAAAATTGCTTATCAATTGGCAGGCATATGCTTCAAGGATCAAACGGAGTCCAAATTGAAGTGAGCGGAGTTCATAGGGGCAGCCAAAGTGTGACCTGACTGTTGCCCTCCCTTGTCTGCCTCCCTCCTCTCCCCCTCTCCTCATCTTACTCCCCCTCTCGGTGCTGTTTATGCTGCAATTAAGAATGAAATTAAGTTTTTCGCCTGGCAACTGGGAAGGCAACTTAATTGAGTCGTTGTTTGTGCCCTACTCCGAGCATAATTTAATATATTTTCATACATTTTTTTTGTCGGTCTACTGAAGCGTAACGCCGCCAGAAATGCATAGCAAATTTTAAACACAGCGCCAAGTTTTTATTCTTTTAATTATTTGTGCAGCTTATGTCTGGGAAATACTTGTATAGACAACTGCCCGCATAACGAAATGAAAGATATAAACTACTCCGATGATGATGTAACTACGCGGACGAAGGGGAATTCGATGATGATTTGTTGGAAAGAGAATTGACTCAGGACTCTGACTCTGAACAGTGGGCAAAGAATTGCAGACGTTCTGTCTGTCGTCTGAGTTGGCAAGGTGGTAACGTGTTCTTTGTTCTAGCCACAAAACACATTTAGTTATTGCTTCGTGGAAGGCAACTAGAACACAAAGGGACTCAAGTGGGACCTCTTTCTCTTCCTCTCCTTTTCTTCTTCTCTTTCTTTAAATGCGCATTGTTTCGCAATCGAGTTTCAATTCAAAAGCAATACAAACATGCTCTGCGGGTTGCCACTTGAAAGGCAATGGCAATCGGAATAACCAACAACTGGAGCAACTGCGTCTGTAATTACCCAGAATTCACGCGACCTTTGAGTGTCAGACGAGGGCGTTTGCCATTGACGCCCGCCCGCTGGCACCAGGTACGAGTCCCGTTGCAACTTGAACCATGCTGGACCCATATGTGTCACATAACTCTGTCGGTCGGTCTGTTGCAAATGAATTAGGCTGGGAACTGAAATATGCGCAGGCGCGCAGCTTGACTTCTCCAATTTGGACAGCAACTTAATGCCAGACACACTGACGTCGAAGTCGCTGTCGATGTCGGTGTCGAGGCATGCCACATGCTGACTTCTCTCCCAATGCCCCATCAAAGTCATTGGCATTTCTAATGCAAAACGTGTGGTGACATTGCCAAGGGGCAGAGTACAAATACACTGAAAAAAATATCATTAGTTAAAAATTCTTGATTTTAGCATGCATTTGTCAAGTATGTATTCAGGATATAATTTTAAAAGTGCTTTCAGACGAGCGTGTTCTCACCGACACTTTTTCACCGTCGGTGAATTTTGCCATTCACATAATTCGCATCGGTTGTCATAAAAAATTTTTTTTTTTTTTTTTTTATTATACTTTTGCTTTTATTTGCTGGATCTTCTCCTTATCGGGACTAACAGCAAGTTTAAAAATCTTATAATTATAACTTATTTACAGTCTTGACGACTGATTAAGGTCTGGGGGCCCCGATATATTACTGCTGAGCTGGGAGGTCGTTGCGGTGGAGGCGGGTTCGATTGCAAACCCGAGTTAGACGCCTTGCAAGAAGATTTGGATGTGAAGATAGCTTGATGTTGTAGTTCGCCTTCTGTTTTGCTATTTCATCCTTCGCGGTTACAATGTTAAGATCTCTAAGGATGTTCTCGTTCCGAACATACCATGGTGCCCCAGTGATAGTTCTCAGGATCTTGGATTGTGCTCGCTCAATGATATCAATGCTGCTGTTGCTCGCATTTCCCCATACAAAAATACCATCGGTTTTTTTTCTCACAGAACCTGATCACACTCTGAAAAGTTTCATACAAAAGTGCCTCAATCTAGTAGGCATTTGACCGACACAAAAAACCGATGGAATTAGGACGTGTTCTTTTTCCATCGGTGAACACCGGTGAAAAGCCGGCACTTTTTAAATTTTGACTGTTTACACGACACCGACAGTTTTTTGACAAAAAGTGTCGGTGAAAAAATCCTCGTCTGAAAGCACTTTTAAAATGACACAGTATGCGGATAAAATAGCATTAAAATAGTGGAAAAAAGTCTTAAACATTTAATTTCACTGAGATGTTTTTATAGAGCCCAATAATCAAAATATTCTGAAAAGACATCTAAAAATCGATTTTATAAATTTTATATTAATCTAACTCTTGACACCATTCGGAATTGACTTTATCCCAAAAATCTAAATTTTTTTCCAGTGCACGAAATATTGGGAGATGTGAAACTTGCACACGTCCGCATCTGCCTGGCATCTGACTGGAAACTGACTGAACTGACTGTCCCTGCACAAATGTTTTGGAAAATCATTATTAATACAAAATACTGTCGCTGACAGTAATTGAAGTGTGACACTCGCATAATATGATTACGAGCTGTTTCGACTCAAAACTCATTTCGAATGCGTCGAATGTGTCGAAAGTGTCGACTGATGGGCAGATTACAAAGCATAAAGCCAGCATTATACCAACAACATACATACATATATAGTTTACAGATGTATTATTATCATGTGGTGTGAACCAAAAGCGGATGCAATCCAATTAGCTGTCAAAGCTGTTGATGGACTTGTGACGACAGTTTAAAATAGTTAACAAATAGGGGATTAATTTCGTTCTATAGAAACGTAATATTAAACAATACATAACATACGTAATTAAAATGGCAACCATTCAATTAAATGTATTTGCCATTTGGGTAATTAAACTTGATGAATAAATATAAAAAATTACTTCTGAAAATATTGTATCTTTTAGCAGAATAACATACAAGTGTTGGCACAAAATTAGCTTAATTTTTATTTCTAAGCAAATTATTACAAGTATTTTTGTTTACCAAGCTAGACTAGCTTGCTCAAATTCAAAGTAAATATTTTATTCTTTTTATTTCATTAAAATTCGAGTTCCTTTTCTCGTTCTTTGTAGAATTGTGTTTCGCAAATAATAGCAATTTAAAAGAAAGTCCAGCTCAACTGCTGTCAACTGGTTAAATTCTCATATTACCTGTCACACTTTCACCTTGCAAAGACACACACACACAGTCACAGAGACAGAAAAACAAACAAGTTGCAGTCTCCATCTTGATGGCAATCCAATTCAATTCCAGAACGAAGAAGGAGCTCATATCAATAATTCAGAACTGCGGTGAACATAAAAGTCAAGAACTTAATTTCCAGCTGCTGTCGTTTTAAGAACAATATCAATTTTATAGCTCTTACGTAGAGCTATCAAAGAGAGAGAGAGAGAGAGAGAGGGAGCGAAAGAGAGAAAGAGAAAGGGAGAGCAGGATTGGGATTTAAAATGTGTGACAGTGAAGAAGTTGACTACCAGGAAAAACTTTCGATATCCGTGGTCATATCCGGCTCGCACACATACAGGGAGCTATGCACACATACATGCCCATACATACTCATACCTACACATACAGACATAAAGCTGCAGCCGCTTTGTTGACTTTTGTGTAAAACTCGCAGCTTAAAACAAACAAAATGCGAATGAAAATGTAGTTTATGCATGTTGATGCTGCTGCTGCTGCTGTTGTTGTTGTTGTTATATGACATTGTTTTTGCAGTGACAACATAGACGCAGTTACACCTGCACACACACACACAGACACAAACACGTGATGTTTGCCATCAGTTGCAACTGGCAACAAAATGGAACTGGGATGCAGCTTGAAGAAGCCTGAGGAACTGTCTGTGGTTGCGCTTATCGAGGCTAAACTGTAAGATCTTTTTGTGGCTGCCTTTAGTTTGTCTTTGTTATTGTCTTTTTGTCTTTGTTTTTGTTTCTTTTTGGCTGTGTTTGTTTGTTTGCTTGTTTGGCAAGTGGCTGCTGCTGCTGCAGCTGCGTTTACCTATGCACAAGTTGAGCAAATAAAGACGTTAAGTGGAGTAGAGTAGGAAGCTGTTGGTGCTGCCCAGGTGACTTGTCTCTTCTTCTACAACTTCTAGTTCTACTTCTTTGTATTATCATGATAACATCTCAGTTGCAACAGTTGCTGTGGCAACAGTTGCTGCTTTTCATTGCGTTTTATTTATTTTTGCTGTACAAATGACAAGGCTGCTTTATGCTGCCAATCCAGTGACACGATAAACAAGCTAAAAACCCATCCTAGCACAAATACTCGTATTCCTCGAAGAGAGAGAGAGACTAAAAAAAGCTCTTACTAATGCCAACGTCAGCTTTGTCTCCTCCTGCATCATCTACTATATCCTGGCAGCTCTTTTTCCTGTCGCTGTTTTGCACATTTATCCTGTTAGTGACACCTTCTTTGTCCCCATGTTTGCCGTCTGCATGTCACTCTTCATTCAATGCTCCCCCACCATCAGCTGCTCCTTCCCCTCCTCTACCTCCATTCCCACCAACACGTAATGTTGCCGTCGTCATATGAAATTCAAAGCAACAACTAGCATGCATGTTCTATTGCCCCTTCCCACCCCTCCTCCGTCCTCCCTAGCCGCATCCAGTGTGAAAAACGTGGAAATTGATTTTCTATTTTGCTGCTTGCTGTGGATTCCCTTTTTTCACTCCTGCTACTGATTGTCAGTGGCAGCTACACGTGATTGAGTCTTATCTTTAGTTTTGTCACTTCAACTGCTGGCAGCTACTTTAAATGTCAGCACAGGGCATTCCCCAACCCCTCCTCTTCACCTTCCCCCTCCTTATCATCCTCTCTGCACGTGCTTGTGCAAATTTTTGATTTTCTAGGGGGCGTTTCCCCTAACTCTGATGTCTTGTGAAAGGCTTAACCAATGCGTGTGCTGCATATGAGGCATGCCACAGCCCTTGCTCTTGCTGTTGTTGTTGTTGTTGTTGTTGTTTTTGGCTGCCCCTTCGTTAAGTGCAACACATGTTGGCACTTTGTTGAGGGATTTCAACACACATCAGATATGCGGCGATTTCAGCAGCTTGTTTTAAGCACATTTCACACGAGGCTGAGATAAACTGGCTCAAATTGATGGGATTTACTTTAGGTGTACGACAGAGTCAATTGGCTGATTTTGAGAAGAGGAATTTATAAATATTTAAAAGTTATTTTTAAAAGAATTTTGAAATTATATTTTAGAGAAATACGCCAAATAAAATTTGATTATTATTGCATTTAAAATGGATAAATATTTTATTTAATTCAAGTTTATACTTTGCAATAAAATTAAAAACCAATTTTTTGTATTTAGAAAACATTTACAATCTAAAATCATTTTCCTGTTACCGAATATTATAGATTAATATTAATACATTTTTTGATTTCGAATTGAACTGCAAGTCGTTTTTCTGTTTTATTTCCTCTTCCTTTTCCTCTCCGATTCCGTAAACAACATTTAATATTCTAAAGAACATCCATTGTGCTGTCAGTTTACTTAACTTTAGCTCAAAACCTCAAAAGCCAAGTGGACAGGAAAATTCGCAGAATTTACCTTGTCCCTGCACTGGCACCTGTAAATGAATTTGTATGTCCTTGTCGTCCTGCTGGCAGCTTAGCCAAAAAATAAAAAAATAAAAATCACTTTTAAACAATTTGAACCAAAATATTTGTCTACGCGTCAACAGCGTCTAAATTCTTCCAGTTCCCTGTTGTTGATGTTGATGTTGTTGTTGTTGAGAGTGAAATCAAAAGGACCGCAAAGTTTATTTATCTAAGGCGCTGAGATGAGGACGCCTTTGCCCCGCCCCTCGCTAGGTTCGCCCGTCTGCAGAACAGCGGAAAAAACTTTGCTCCTAACGCAATTTTTATGCATTCTCCACGTCGTCGTCGACATGGAGGACACAACAATTTCAACATGGGACACATTAGCGCCAGTGCGGGAGGACTAAGGACTAACGACCCGCGGCCCTGGCCAGGACATTACGCTTTAAATTTATGTGATTAATAAATTTCCATAATTTTTCGGGCAGCAATCGCATAGTAAAAAAATGCCTGGCAGGCAAATAAAGCACAGCCTCGTCGAGGACCGGAACTAGGCGCACGGCCAGGAAACAGGAAACAGCATTACAGCCCCGCAAGGAATCAAAAGCAGCAACATCGTTTTCCCTGTCAGCAGTATTTCCGCCACTCCCGCAGCAATCATTTCGAATGCATGTTCCAAAACTGGGCAAACTGAGATTGCCAAAAGATGAAAATTAAAGATTGCCATCCAAATAAATGGTCTCTGGTTGCGGTCCCACAGAGGGAAGACTTGAATTTCTGATCAAGTAGGTGCAATAATAGAATTATCTATTCAAACTTTATGAAATACCCTTTAAAGAAGCTGGAATAAGAAGTTAAATATAAAATTTTTCAGTTTATATGCCATTTATTTTGAATTATTTATGTTTACTAAATAATACTTATTAGCTTATTTTGTTAATAACCGTATGATAAAAATTAAAGTAAAAAATTAGTAGCATAAATTTAAATTGAAACAGACATTTAAAAAAGATTTAGGGTATTAAAAAACTTCTTTAAAATTATGCACCAATCATTTTATTTTTAGAATATATTTTATGAAATATATTATTGTAAAAAGTAGAAGCAAAACTGTATAGGAATATTTGATACTTATGTATTTGCATTTCTTTATTTCCCGATTCTGACTTTAGTTTAACTTTTAATCAATTTGTTTAACCGCAGCTGCCAACACACCCTGTGCTTTAACCTAACAAAGAGTATCCCAGCTGTGGTTTTAAAGAGATTTATCCCAGAATTTGCTGGGTAGGTCATTTACTAATTTTAGTTATTTTTCTTTTGGTATTAAAATAAATTTGCGCGCTTAGACGCCAGCTTAGCTGTAACTTCGCAGGGAGCGTAGAAAATTAATAAAAATTAGTTTGCAGACCATAAAAAATTAGGGCAGCTTAAGAAGAGCAAAAGGAATGTGAGTCATGATAAAGATAGAAATGGGCGTAGAGGGGGTGTGTCAGTTGGCCAACGGGGAGCACTCAGGGAAATGTATGACAGTTTGCGCTCAACGCATAAATCCTGGCAATTGTGTACGATTTTTAATGCTAGTTAAATCGACTGAAAATGACAGTTTAATGATTGACATGCGCCACAGTTGCCGCTGTGGTTACGACTGAGCTGAGTTGAGTCCAGAGTCGCATTCCCATTTTTGAGTGTCACTGACAGAGTCCAGGGAGGGCGCAGGCTCAGTGTGTGGTTCATTTAGGGAAGGAAAGGGAAGGGAGGGGTAGACAAGGGATTGGGAGCGGGTTCATGAAGCGCGCAAACGTTTCAAATGAATGTCAACTGTCTGCTCGAATGACGAATACACTCGTTAAAGGGCATACGCCGGAATGAATGCGACTTTGTGGAGCGTAACGGTAGCAGGGACGTTAGTCGGGTTAGTCGGGTAGTTGGCCACCACGCCCACTTGTCAGTGGCATACAAAAGCAGCTAACATTCACATCCACATCAACAGCAACATCAACATCAATGTCAATGTTTATGACAGGCGCAGAGGATTAGCGGGCTACCCAGTTGGAACAGTTTTTCAGTCGGCGGAAAAGGGGTATCCGCGGGGGTTGCAACGTTGCCATTATGCAAAATGCGCACAAGAGGAATATATGTATGAGCTGCCAGTTTCCTCGTCTCCGCCTCGAATTTCCCCTAGCCACAATGTGCTTATCAATCAGCGCCCATATTGAGAATGACGAAAAGTGCATAATGCAGCAGACATGAAAAGGCAGAAGGGAGGAAGGGAAAAGGGGAGCAGTAAGGGGAAAAACGACCTCCCACTGAATGGCGACCACACTTGAAGGCGGCATTAAACGAGCTGCCCCATTGAATGATTGCTGCAATCATGACTGCTGATCTCATTGTTGATAAGTGCAGTGGCAGCAACATTCCAATGATGACCGACGATGTCTTCAATTGTACTATGAAGTCAGTCTCTCAGTCTGTCTCTCTCTCCCTCTCTCTCTCTCTCTCTCTCTCTCTCTCTCTCTCTCTGTCTGTCTGTGGCATGAAAATGACAAAAACTCACTTGAGACAAATTGTGAATTTATTTAAGCATCTTTTCATCTTCAAGTGCTTCTGCTTAACACAATTTGTTTGCCACAGTCACAGTCTCAGTCACAGTTACAGTTGCCTCTTGAGGCAATTGAAGTTCTAGTTGCATGTTGATTAGTTCCCTTTCCTTCCCCTCCTCCAACTCCCCTCTCTTGGTGGGGGAGCTTGTCGTGTAGGCGTTTGATTCTAAGCGCTAGATGATGATTAATTACAAGCAGTTCAAGTGAATTGTGCAACCAACGCGAAGAGCAACAAAGGTCATCAGAACTCTCTACTCGTATATCGTAAAAGAATAGTAATAATAAAAGCTGATTAGCTATCAACTATCTTAATAATGGCAACTGGAGCGTAATAAGCTTAGTAAATTGGGTTGAACATCATTACCTTGGCAGCGCTGACATAATCTATGATGAAGCCAAAAGGAAAACCGTGAGATAAACATCGGCAAGGTATCATTTTCATTTTCATTCTCATTTGTAAGCCAATAGCAGATTTTGCAGCTATGGCAACTCTGCAACAGGGTTGCAAATGGGCAGTCAGTCAACTGAAAAATAAGCAGACACACGTGCGATGGGAAAACGAAGAGTAGAGCGTAGTCCAAACTTCGCCACTCAAATTGCAGCTCGGCACTCAACACAAATTATAATAACTGTAATTACGCCGTGCCACAATCACAATGCCACCGTGCCACGCACTAAGCAACAGGGAAACAGCTGAGGCAGAGACAGAGGCAGAGTCACAACTTACGTGTGTCCTACAATACAATTTATGGCCTCAAGTGCAGGACACCCCCCACATCCAAGGGGCAGGGGAAAGACAACCCCTTGGAATAGGTAAAGCAACAACTCCTAACAACTTCAATTACTTGCCAACAATTTGGCATTGGCATCTATACTTAGTAAGTTGCATGCCGCTTGTTGCAACTTGTACATACATACATCTAGTCGCGAGTCGAGACGTAGTTTTTGATAAATGAGGCCACGTGCCTTATCAGCAAAAGTAAACAAGCAAACGGACGGACTTGTAAAAATAGACCACGCTCCGATCACGTCGAGTACCCAGAGACACCCACTATAACCACTACTTCCCCCTCTTTCTCTGTCCCCCCTCGTATGTGACCCTTCTTGCCCTGCCCTTGCTTCACATAGCCTGTGATTATGCAGCAAGGCAAAATAGATGTGAGTTGAACACGAAAACCAATTTGTAAACGACAAATGCAGGCAACGACGGGGGGACACAGTTGGCTGCCATGGCCAGGGGGGAGGAGAGGGACAGGGACAGGGACACGCTTATTTGACTGCCATTAATGTGCCATGCAAACGAAATTATATTTAAAATAAGTGGAAACATTACAGTCAACGCTTCAGCTATAAAATACCCCATATACAATTTACATGTTTTCAAGATCAACTAAATTCTAAAATGGAAAACTGACGGAAACTGCATTAAAATTAAGACCAAGTGATTATAGTAATATTAATAGTTATTATAATAATAAAAATAAAAACAAGTTTATAAATACATAATTCTAATAATAAGATAGATTCGAATCTTTATGTTATATATTCATTTTACCAAAATTCTTACTTTTAGTTTTACTCTGAAAGATACATAAACAGATAAACAACATAGATTTTAAATTGATCAAGAAAGTTAAAACAGAGACATTTTTTATGCAACCATAAAACTTCTGCAGAATTTTTGGAAATGCTTTTAATGTAATTAATATTTATTTTTTTAAGAAATTTCCAATATTCCAATACTTTTTCAAAATACTCCCTTTATTTGCTCACTGTCACGGGGTATAAGCAACAATAATAATAATAATAAATACGACAGTGAAAGTAAGTGAAAATACATACGACCGAGAGAGAGAGGGAGCTGAAAGAGAGTTTTAGGTCCTCCCACCACACTCTCTTTTGAGTCCTGGGCTCGCCCTAAGCCGCAGGGATCCCAAAGGACTTTGGTGACATGTCGCCAGCTTCAATGGCCTCCTCCTCCTCCCACTTCTTCCTTTTACATACTTTGGGTATTGGTTTGCTGTTTGTTACCTTTACACATTTTGGCCGCCTATCGGGCTTTCATCAATTTTCGTTTCTTTTTTCATATTTTGTCAATCAGACAAAAGCCTGGCGCGCGTGTCCTGGCAGCGTTTTGAATTAATTTAATGTGCCCAGGGATGGGCACAGATGATGGTCATGACGTCACAGCGTCAACAGAAAACATCATAATTCAAAAATTTCATTCGAAAACATGACGTTTTCATTTCGGCACGCGTCCAACCGACCCCGCCCCCCGCCTACTTGACACACTACGAGGCACGAGGGTTGGCCGAGAAACTTTTTTCGGGGTTTCAGTTTTCATAGCACGATATTCGGTGTGAATGTTGCCGCTGGCGTTTGCTCTGCGTTTTCATAATCATAATTCCATTTCGCTTTTAAGTGCTGGGAAATTATGTTTATGTTAAGTTTAATTTGCAGTTTGCAGCTGAGACGCTGCCGAGGGGCAAGGGGGAAAAGGACGAGCACAGCCAAATGTTGTCCTGTCATGCAAAGGCCAAAACTAACAATAAGAAGCGTCGAATTGTTATTGCTGTGTGGCCAAGCACAAAATTACACAATAATGCAGAATGGCATGAAGATGGAGGGAGAGAGTAAGAGTATAGTTAAGGGTTGCATGCAACTGCAGACAGAGAATAAGAGAGAGAGAGAGAGAGGTAGAGACAGAGCTAGTCCAATGTCAAGCTCGGCGGTTATCTAATAGACTTGATTGATGACTCATTTGAGTGGCGTGCAAAGTGGCATATGCTCATCCTGTGTGTCCTGTGACAGCTAATACAAGTCCTTTCTCTAAGCAGCAGTTGGCTAAGTAGCAGCTGTACTTAAAAAATCCGAGACAGCTTAAGAAATTCCTTGGGGAGATGAGCTTTAAATTTTAAGCTTTAAATGAAAAGCCATTAAAGTCTCAATTCTCAAATTTCAACTGTCAGCTGACAGGAGCAAACATTAAAAACGAATAAAAATCAATTTAATAATTCAAGCTAAATACCTTTCAATTAATGGAACAGCAGCCAGTCAGACCACAGTGCCGCAGCGGTCGAAGCAGCAGGACATCGCCAGGACATTGCCTCAAGGCAACTGAACAACGCCCCCAAGCAGCTGAGCCATCAGCCCAATGACCCAATGGAGCGGAAGTCGATGATGCTGAGCTGAACTGAGCTGAGCTGAGCTGCCAAACTGCTGCTAAACTGCCAACCATCAAAACCAATAAATTTTACGATGTGGGAAATTATGAAAAACGTAATTGAAGCGCACAAGAAACGAATATAAAACGAAAAGAACAGAGAAGAAAATGAAAAGGGAAAGCGCGCAATTTGCTCATTTAAGGGAAAACATATAAAAACCCCGACGTTGTCTTTTGTACTTATGCTCATACCTGTAACTGCATCTGTAGGTGTAGAGGGCTCTAAACGGTGGGCGTTGGCCGTTAATAGCATTCCTAATTGGTCGATCGACCAGTCGCTTTTCCGAGTACTGAGCGGATCCTTTGATGACTACCCGTCTGACCCTCTTGCAAGGACACACACAGCTTCGACCTTATTTATGTATTCTTTTCAATGAAATCTAATTTTAGCGGATTAATGATAATGGAATTCTTAACATTTACTTTATGAAAATTGATACAATTTATTTGTGGTATTATAAGTAGATACAAATTTCGTTAAATTTGTATCCTTTTATTATTTTCCTTTTTTTCCAGTTTAAAACAAAAAGATTTTTAAAATAATGAACTAGTACTATTAGTGTATAATTATGAGTCAAAATGTAGAGAATTGATATAAATTTTAATGCAGAATGAATATATTTCCCAAGCCATAATCAAAATGACATTCAGCTAGGAAATCTGTTTAGTTTTGGCAAAGTTAAGGAAGCTTAAATTCGATTTAAATTTTTTCTAGAAGTTTTAAAGTCAAAATTTACAACAAATGCAAAAATTTTAAAATAAACTATTGTCATTGGTTTGAATAAGCGAAGTTCCTGGCGGGTATCCAGGGTATCTCTTAGTTGAACACTGCTCTCGTGCTTGTTTAGACCACAAATCTTTATAAGTCACACAAAGAGAATTTCAAAGTTTATCGAGGAAAACAGAAAAGAGGAAAATCGGCAAATAATAAGCAAAATGTCGCGTTTGATTTATGGCAATGCCAATTGACGCCTTTTGAAGTAGGTGCCATGCAGAGGGGAAAGAGGGGTGAATTGGAATCCCTCTTGGCGTTAGCCAAACTCAGCCTGTGTGTAAATGTGCCTTTAATGGCGCTTTGTCATCATCAACATTTGTCCTTATGCCGAGTGCGTAGCCAGGCTCAGCACTAGGATATGATTTATGTGCTCCCCTTGGCACCCACGCGAAAGGACTCACACACACACACCCACACACTCACACATGTTTACTGTATGTGTATTGCCATTTTTTTCCATTCAGCCCAAGACCACAAATACGACTAAAGGAAAAGCCGCAGCTAACTTTTGGCTTTCTGGCATTTCGTTGACTTTGGCTCGAACTTTTTGTGCTGGCTACTTTTTGGCATTCCCGTTTTCTGGCTGCCTTTTGTCGTTTTTGCCTAATGACAATTTTTCATGTCGTTTGCCGGGCCGACGCTTTTGTGCTCTTGTAACTTCCTTGATGTCCTGATAATAGTCCTAATCATAATTTATATACATTTGCTGCTTGCTTACGCTTTGTTCTTTAATTTTTGCTGGTAGTTGCTTGTTTGATTTATGTATTTTAGTTTGTGTTCAGATTCGATTGAATCTTTATGTTGAGTTGTTGTAACTCAAACTAAAGTTAAGCTACAATTCATATTAAATTATCAACTAATGAGATGAGATTGAAGTTCCCTTTTGTCAAAGTCTTCTCAAAAGTGTAGTCTAACTGTCACACCCAGTCGAAATGGAAAGATACAATTGTATCTCAATACTTTGGAATGCTCGTAAATCATATTTCTCTTGACATTTCAACTCAGTTACAACTGAGAAATCTTCCAACTGCACTATTGTTTACATAAGCCAATTTGATTACGTTCCATTGACAATTGAATTGCAAGCCATCAATCAGACTCAAAATCTCTGCACTGTGCTCCCACATGGCCCAAGAAAAGACTGCAAAAGTTAGAATTGCAATTGCAATTGCAATTGAAATTGAATTGCTAACCAATGACAATTATGGCGGCAGCAATCGCAATGCCAAAGACTGCGATGTCAATAAAGTAATTGAGACTGGCGCCAAGTTGCTAAGCAAACAAAACAGATGGGAAAAGTATTTGAAGGGGTTGCCAAATGCTGCTTAGAATGCGGGCTGCCTGCAGTTATGCAAATAGCAGATATACAGATATAGATACAGATACAGATACAGATACAAAGATACACTTACTGACTGCGCCTGTTTGACTGACTGACAGACAGACTGGGAAGCTAAACAAATATTTACATAAGCAGCGCTCACATTTAAAAGACATCAACGCGAAAGGGTTAAAATGATGCCTTGAATTACCAAAATAAACACAAATACGAAAATTCTTTTAGGCAGTGAAGCGGGCAACTCACACACACACACACACACACACACACACACTCGCACACACACACGTGCAGAGAGGGGGTTAATTGGTCTGCTTTGTATCTGAAAGATACTAGCTCACTGCTTATGACAGCTGTCGGTTGGCTAAAAGTTTTCCTCTGTTGCCTTTGCTCTTCACTCTTCAAAAATGATGACTGAAAGGTCAGAGAAGACGGAGACGGGGGCGCAGTTTATTAAACATCGATTTCAGTTTATGAAATGCATTTTTTTTGTATTTTCTTTTAATTTAGCTCGACAAGGCAAAGAGCCGTGCAGAATGGGAAGAATGAGAAGGATGAGGACTGCCTGCTGACAGCACCATTTAAATTGGCCATTGTGCAGGATATCATGCAGGATATGTTTGTTACTTGGCACAGGTAGCAAAACACCGATCGCAGCTGCCTCATTCGAATTGACTTTGATTCTCACTCTCTTTCTATCGCTTTGTCTCTCTGTGTGTTTGCTGCATGTTGCGGTTGATAGACGACGTGGCGCGTCCTTTGGCAACGCTCTTCAAGCCGAGGAAAACTCATTATTTCTCGTTTGTTTTCAATTGCAACGTCATTAACTGCCCGGTGCACTATAAATTGTACCCATCGCCTTGTTGCCTTTGCCAAAAATTCATTTGTCGCTCAAGCGTAACGCCGTTCCATCCATGTCTAGGACTCGCTCTAGGACTCGTTTCAGGACTTGTATACAAGACACTTCAACGCGCACAATGGGTGCCGTCCAGACAGTCAGGCACTTGGCTTTGTTTTCCCATCTCCGTTTTTTTTTCTCCCACTTTCATTTCCCGCAATTCTTTGTGCCAGTTTTGGCATTGTTTGGCAGTTCGTTTTTTTTTTTTGAACCAGCGCAGCCTTGAAAATTGAAAAGTAATCTATATATATATATATATATATTAGGGTGTCCCTTATTTGGTCAAAGTCAATATTTTTAAACGCATACGGGCTAGTCCTGTTCATTAGGTCCTAAAGCACTCAGAAATAAATTTTTACCTCAATCGGAGTATGATAACCCGTGCCGACTTGGATCGAAAAATTTCAAAACTATATGGGACAAAAAAAAAAAATTTTTTTTTTTAATTTTTTATTTTTTTATTTTGTTCATTAGGTCCTAAAGAACTCAAAACCATGATTCACCTTGATCGGAGTACGATAACCCATTCAAATTTGCATCGAAACATGAAAAATCATCGAAAAATGTATAATCAGTGTTAAAATACTGTTTTTTCATGTTTCGATGCAAATTTGAATGGGTTATCGTACTCCGATTAAGGTGAAAACTTGGTTTTGAGTTCTTTAGGACCTAATAAACAAAATAAAAAAATAAAAAATTAAAAAATAAAAAAAAATTTTTTTTTGTCCCATATAATCTTAAATTGTCCGATCCAAGTCGGCACGGGTTATCATACTCCGATTGAGATAAAAATTTATTTCTGAGTGCTTTAGGACCTAATGAACAGAACTAGCCCGTATGCGTTTAAAAATATTGACTTTGACCAAATAAGGGACACCCTAATATATATATATATGAAAAGGTATAAGTTATAGATATCCAAGGACAGAGCTCATTGCTTTCCACTCGAAAATCGCATTAAGCGGATTTTCAGTTGTCTTCTTTCGCGCCTTTGTTTGGCCGCATCTTCATCCAGCAGTTCTCTCTTTGACATTTTGCATTGAAGCTGATGCGATTTTAGCCGAGTTGAGGGAGGAGGAAGTGGCTTACATACTTAGGATACTGTTCCATATGACAGTTGGCTAAGTATTATATCATAGCTGAGGCGTGCGTACAGAGATCTAATGTGGAAAGTAATACAGAAGCGGAAAGTCTTTCCTTTACTTTGGCTACCTTTGACGAGGGTATTATAATTTTGTGACGAAATGTGTAACAGAAATGTGTAACAGATTGAATTCTTCTGTTTATAGAGGTGTCTGGTAATTTCTATATATAAATATGCTAGAAATAGTTGAAGGAATTCAGAATTACGTAAAGATACAATTTAATAAGATTATATTGTAACAATCTAAAAAAAAAGGTTTTAAGTGTATTCAAACTTCTCTCGACTTTTTCGTTGCCTTATCAAACTTAAAAGTATTTCTATGCAGATTGACAGTCACATCTGATTTTATTTGTTTCCTCCTTTATCACTTATTCAACTGATATGCAAACAAACATCGAATTTACTTTGTAAACTAAAACCAAACACTAAGCTCATATAACTAAAAGGAGTCGCATCCCAAAAAGTTGATCCCTACAATAGCATATGCCGTAATGACCTTAAGGATAACTCAATTCGAGCTGATTACCCTTATGAAGGAACATCAACATCAAAAACAGGACATAGGACACGGGACACAGGACTGACTTTTTCTCTGTTTGCTTGTTCGAAAACATTTTTATGTCTAAATTTCATTAATTCCAAACAAATACGAGGACGTTAACGACGACCGGCGCCCATATCGAAAATTACTTCCTCTCTCCGTCGAGTGTCTAGGAAAATATCAAATTTCCACAAGGCATTATGTTATATTTAAATGCAGGGATACAAGTTTCCCGGGCAGCTGGTCGCGCCTTGTTTTGGGCTGCCATTAATTCAAAAGACAAGCCAGTTTCGACGGAAAACGGCTGTTGAGTAAAAGGATAACGAGCCTGGAGACCGTCGATGCACATGTCTTCATCTCCATTCTGATTAAGAGTGTGTGCGGCAGACACTCAGACATAAACACAGACACAGTCTCAGATTCAGACTGAGACACACACGTAGCAACCAAGGCGCCTTGATGCTCTGCACCTTTTAAAGGTCGTCCTGAACAGGATGCGGCAACAGGAGTCTCTAGTCTCGAGTCTGCCTGGCATATTTTTTATGTTAAGGCGGCAAGTGTGACATTGTCACTTGGCCGTGACACCTTCCACATGGATAAGGGGGGAGAGTCTGTCCTGCTACTAGAACGCATCCTTTTGAGAAATTGTCACACATTTGTAGCAGACTCCAAAAGGCATTTTCTCAATGTCTTTGCCTTGCAGCTACTCGCATTACATATGATTTGTGTGCATCTTTTGTAGCTCATTAATCTTGGGGGTTTTGGCTGCTAGTTATGAAGGCTCAGACATGTCCGTAAAATGGGTCACTAAGGCACAGACATTTTGTAGGCACTGTCACCAAATGAGCACACTCAAACTACTCGCAAGTAGCTGAGACATTGACTTAGGACAAGGAAAGGAACATCGCCAGCAGCTTCTTTGACACTTGGATAATAAATATTTTTTGCATAGATTTATCATCCAATTTGAGCATTGTTTTCCTCTCGGTCTATCGCAAAATTCGTTCTGCTCAACCCTCGAAATGAAATATTGGCAGCTGTTCGCACTACTCGCACTCTATCTCAAGATCTCGGCTTAACAATGCCAGTAGCACCTACGGCAGCCTAGAGGGTCCTATCAGCCTATCCTATGCTTATCGTTAGATTTTCCAGTTGCGATAACTCAACGCACTTCCGTTTCAGGTTTTTCCAAACACACACAAAGAGTAACCGCAAACGCCACGGCGTTGATTTCCCTGCCTGTCTCGGCGTTTTTCACGCTTTTCCTTTTCGCTCTCGTATATGGTTTTTCATTTAATGAGCATGAAAATAAAATGCAGCACAACACGATGCGGCACTCTATCGCCATCTAATATAAAAAACAAACCCCTCGTACGCCAATTACGATTTATTTGTCTTTTTGAAGTAGGAACGTAAATAAAACTACCAACAACAATAACAACAATAACATTGAATCCCTGTATATAGGAACAAACTGAACCCTGACTGCATTTAATGCAACGATCTCTGCGTGTTCCACCTTATCAAGCACTTCTCGCTTTGTGGTTTGTAGAGAATAATAAAAAATAGGGTCGCACTCTAAGTTTGATATCGCAGAGTTTGAGCTCGCATTTTGTCACGTTTTTTTATGGTGGTTTTTTCATTTTTCCAGCGATTAAATGTATCATGCATGGCATTAACAAAACCCCCAAATATAACCGAAACTCATTTGTAGTGCATTCAGCGTTTGCCTCGAATTAAATGCCCACTGGATATTTAGCTGAAGAATAGAAAATCGTGCCCATCTCATTTCCATGCATGTTGGTCGCGTAGTTCTTCTTTTTTTAGTAATTGCCCTTACAGGAAATTAGTTATTCAACTCGAGTTGTGCTTAATTTATGCATCATATAATTGTTTGTGCTGCTGGAAAATCGTTTCGAAGTAGTTTTAATCGAAAGTTCTTCTTTAATGTGGGCGTTATCGAGTGTGCGGGGTAAAAATACTCCGTATAAATATTTGATATGTAACGAAACGTGTGAGAAATTCAAATACAACGCAACTTCAAGAAAATGGGGCGAGTCTTCGACTTCGACTTCGACTCCGACCCCACAGAAACTTGCTGGGAAAATGTCGAAAATAATGTTATGTTGTTATAGATGTGCCACAAAGTTATCTACTCGCCTGCACTATTGATAAATGACTTATTGATAAAAAATAAAAAAGAAAACACAAGTCTTCAACTTGATGGATATTTTGTGGCAAGTCAAATAGACAAGTTAATGCCACTATCAGATAAGTACAGCAAACCCCTTTGAATATAATTTTCTTTGTTTTTTATTGATCAGAAAAAAATACATACTCGTAAACAAAATTTAAATAAATCAAATTATTCAAAATATGCACGCCCTTAAACATGCAACATAAACAATAAACATAAGCATAACTTTGATCGTCTGTCCCCCCTTAAATGATTTATGATAGAAGGCGGTGTCTAACGGGGCATTGGGAAAACAGAAAAACAGAAACTGAAACATTGGAAAACACAAAACAAAAATGAAGCGCAGCAATTAAAAATCTGTTGAACTTGCCGCCAGCTGAAAAGTAGAATTCCAAATGAAAACCCCCCAAAAACAAAAAAGAGAGAACTATCTATTAAATATACTTTAACTATGCGGTTTCATTGCCCTGGAGGCATTGACAATGCACAGAGCCAACCAACAGAGTTATAGTACATTTTTATGGTTTCACACATAATTCTTCAAGTATTTATTGCCGATGGATGCATATGAAATGAAGGATTACCGCATACGGACAAACACTTTAAGAACCGACCAACAGACCACCCTAACAAATCATTTATAAACATAATTGCTGGAGTCACTTGTAAAAGATAAAAGGGAAATTTTCGACACAAAAAAAAATACAAAGACACCGCGGGCCACATTTTCTCAATGAAAAGAGCAAATGAAATGAGATGAATTTTTGGAGTCTCTTCTCTTTTGGAGTTGCAAGTTATGTGGGCTGCCTGTGGCTATTTTTTATGCATTTTCACTAAACAAATTGTTGTTAAAGAATTGATTTAACTACATTTTTAACACTTGCAGCCCTCCTAGCGAGCTCCTAATGACGTTTCAACTATGGGAAAATTAATTTACTCACATTGAGTAAAGTGTCCCCCCAGCACAACATCAACAACAATATGTAACTCTAGTCGATCCAGTCGATCGAACGTATTGGTTGAGTTGTATGTTGTTGATTTTTAAAGACCAAATAAATAACATTTATTTTCGGCCATAAATTAAACAAACCAAGAACAAGAACAACGTTAAGAGTGCTTGTAGGCCATTTATTGCTGCCAAAGACTAAGACTGAGTCTGAAATGATGATGATAAAGCCATTAGAGGGGGAGGAACTGAGGGGACTGTCGGGAATTGAAACTGATGCTGAGTAGTGCAGTCAACAGCCATGTAAGTGCAAATGGCCATTAAAAACAATTTAGGGTAGTTTACTCACAGCTACAACGCAATGGAAATCCCAGCCGAAAGCGTTTAGAAATATTGCAAATTACTGCAAATAATTGACAAACATTAAGAGCACTTTTGTTGTGTCAAGCGAGGGAGGAGTGGAGGTAGAAAGTAGGGTGTTTTTTTTTTTTTTTTTTTTTTTTTTTTTATTAAAGAGTACAGAAAAAGGTAACAATGTAGGTAATAACATATGGATGTAGACAGGAAAGGAAAGAAAAGAATCTAGCCCGCGGGACCGCCGGGAAGCAATACTTCACGGGATAGATGACGGCTGTGGCCGCTTAGTTTATAACTCCGTTGCGGAGTCTCTCCCTACGACGCAGTTCCTTCATGACATTCGCTGCCAAGTTCGAAATGCTCCTCCAGGCGGCCTCATCGGCGAGCATATGTGCGATGAGGTTATCGGGGGTCAATTGTTGCCTGCCTACAGCTGACAGACTACGATCTCTTTCAAAGAGCGGGCACACAAAGAATGAGTGCTCAGCGTCTTCGATTATGCCGTGGCCGCAGTGCTCACAAAAAGGATCCGCGGCGTGCTTGAAACGGTGCAGATAAGACTTAAAACAGCCATGTCCCGTTAATAACTGTGCCAGATAGAAGTTGAGCTGGCCATGTCGTCTAATCAACCAAGGTCTAAGATCCTTTATTAATCGGTGAGTCCATCTACCGTTGGGTGCACTATTCCAAATAGCTTGCCATTGGCATATTGTGACATCACGCACAGTGCGGTTCGTCGTGGTGCCAGATTGCCTTTCTGCGGCCAGAAGTGGTAGTGGGATCATCCGCGCAACTACCAGTGAGGCAGTCTCTGACACCGTTCGAAAACAGGTAGCCACCCGTAGTGCACAGCGCCTGTATGCAGCTTTGCAGCCTCTGCTGTACGAGATTACTTCCATTGCTGGTGCCCAAATCGCCGACGCGTAAAGGATGGTCGAGGTCACTACTCCAGCTATTAGTTTCCTGCTGCGTTCTTTGGGGCCCCTGGTGTTGGCCATCATTCTGCTGATGGCTGCCGCCACGGTCGATGCTTTGGTGCTGACATGCTCCAAGTGCTGTTTAAAGGTCAGTCTGTGATCCAGCATAACGCCCAGGTATTTGATGGCTGGCTTAGACTCTATAAGAGCAGAGCCAACTCTCACCACAGCCTTTTCCACAATCTTCCTACTACTTATTAGCACCGCTTCAGATTTGTGTTCAGCCAATCGTAGACCATTCTGAATCAGCCAGGCGATGACCTCATCAATGGCAGAGCTGCATCTTGCTGTAGTTTCCTGCAACTTCTTCCCAGTTGACACCACAGCTATGTCATCGGCAAAGCCTACAATCGTAGTGCCGTCTGGAAGGCCTAGTCGTAGGACTCCGTCATACATGACATTCCAGAGTAGAGGACCGAGAACTGATCCCTGGGGGACTCCTCCGCTGATCCTGGCCTGGCGCTCTCCCTCCTTAGTGTCATATATGAGGACTCTGTCCTGGAAATAGCTTGCTATTAGCTGGACAAGGTATGTCGGTATACTCCTAGCTATGAGTGCCTCAAGGATTCGACGCCAGTTTGCCGAGTTGAAGGCGTTCTTGATATCAAGAGTGCAAACTAGGCAATACTGCTTTGATCCGCCTGCCCATCTCGTTCCTTGAATGGCACGCCGAGCTATGTCAGTCACAGCTTGGATGGCATCAATTGTGCTGCGCTGTTTTCGAAAGCCGAATTGCTGCTCCGAGAGGCCATGTACCCTTGTGAGCTCGCACTCCAGACGGTTGCAGATGATCCTCTCAAGAATTTTTCCCATCGTGTCCAGCATGCATAGTGGTCTATAGGAAGATGGGTCATCGAGATCTTTCCCGGGCTTGGGAATTAGTACAAGGCGCTGCATCTTCCATCTGCGTGGCACTGTTCCTTCAAGGATGCATTTGTTGTAGAGCTCAACAAATACTCCCGGATTTGCTGCAATTGCCGCTTTGATGGCTGTGTTCGGGATTCCATCTGGACCCATGGCCTTAGCAGTCTTGATTTTTGACGCAAGATCAAGAACTTCGTCAGTATTAGTAAGCCTCCTGGTTCCATGCTCTGTTGGTTGCAGCTGGAGTAGCGGTAGTTCAAGTGGTGGCTGCGCCGGGAAAAGAGCGCTTATTATGCGCCCAAGTTGGTCTGAGCAGGTTGGCATGGGTTGCTTTGCCAGCCTGCCCATGAAAGTAGGGTGTGTGTGTGTGTGAGTGTAACTACAGCTGGCAATAAAAATCAAAAACGTAGATGAAATTTATGCAATTGTCTGGCTGAACAATTTGACAAATCAACGTAAAAGGTCATGCCATGTAAAAAAGAAAATGCAAAGAAAGAATAAAAGAAAGGAAAAGCTTTTTATGTAATGAAATTGAGTTTGCCACATGAGGAACAGACAAGCTATATATATGTATGTACTCGTACTCCTTTATAGATCTCAAATCTCGAAGGGGGTTGCACTTGATTTATGAATGACACTTCGAGTGTCCTGCAAATGCTTTTCCATTGATAGCTGCAATATATTAAACGCTGCACAAATTCAATTTTCGATTTTCGCAACTGTTGCCAAAAATGAAAAGCCCTTCCCTTCCCCTTTCCTTTCTTCCCTCTGGTTGCACCCTCGCCCTGGGTGGTTGCTTGCCAAATTTGAACATTTGTTAAAGCGACTTATTAATGTCATAATCTAATTATAAGCAGAGGTTTAGTGCTCAGATTTGAAAGCATATTTTGTTAAATGCGACTTTACCATTGATTATTTTCCTTTGTTTGGCCTTGGCGAGGGATTTGTGAGGGCGTTGCGACCATAAAAAATCATATTGTATATAAGACAGGGTGCAAAATATGGGCAATAATATTTCAACTGTATCTAACTTACCCCAATTTGTAATTTTTTGTAACGTTTTTGGTTTTTTTGTTTGCTGGCAACAGCTGAAAAGCAGCAATATAATGGATTAATAATAAGCTACAGCAGTTTTCGCTGGGAATTATGACCTTAAAGGACCTGCATATTAGAAGCTTTAGGAGATTGTTTTATAATTTAGAACAGCTGTTTAAATATAAAAAGTAAACTGATTTTAAGGGGCTTTATTAGAACAAAGTGTTTGTAAATAAAATGAAAACTGAATTTACAAAGAAAAGATATAGATGGATATATATTGATAATTTTAAGGGAATTGTTATTTTGCGCATATTTAGAAATATATATTTATTTGATCAATGTATATTTTCGGATAGTATAAAAAAAGCTAGAAATGAAAATTAAGATTGATAATGATAATGAAACTGAAATCCATTAAGCTGGTATCCAATATCAGAAAAAAACCTTCCTTTCCCCTTAATAACAACTGCAAACATACTTTAAACATAGTAGCTCTATACAGCTAGAAATCTCTAGAATTAGACCAAATTTTGTATACACCTCCGACTAGCTTTTGGGAATCTCTTTGTGCTGCTGGTAAATCCAAACTGTGTACACACTTTGCCTTTGCGGAGCAAACTGTTTCAATTAAGTGCATCCTCTTGTTGAATAACCACAACGTTTACATCGCAGTTGCCTCTGGCCGTGGAATGCAAAGTGCTGTCCGTGTTCGTGTCCTTATCCATAGCGTTGAGCTAATTAAGTAACAAAAGCAAGCTCAGTCTGCTCTCTCTACGCACTCTCTCTCTCTCTTCACTCGCTCCTCCCGCTCGCTCAGCTGAGCTGAATCTCAACCTCAAGTCTGATGGCAACGGCAACTCAATTAAAAATGCGGCTAGCTTGTAAACAAGCCACACAAAATTTTGAATGCCACAACGAAACTCATAATTTCCGGAGGTGCTAATAAGTTGCAGAATAATTTTCAATGAAAATGGCGCGCTATGGACTTGCAACAAAAAGTGGCAAGTCAGAGAAAGAAACGGTTGAAATGGTTGCTGCCAAAGTTGCCACAAGCAGCCACAAAGTAGAAAAAATTGACTTCAATTAAAGTGCCATAGTTGGCCATATAAACAGCGAAATGAAAAGCACAAAACGAGCTGCAAAAGGATAATGATAATTACGGACACATGCAGCAAGCAGAAGCGCAGAAAAAGCAGATAGACAGAGACAGAGAGAGAGGGAAAGAAAGAGCTGCAAAGAGCATCCTTTCTGCTCCTGAATGAGACTGCAAAGTTTTTGTGTTTATTTTATGCTCAGGCACAAAAAAAAAAGGAAAAACTTTTGGGAAACTAAAAAAAAAATAGAACATTGATGCAGCGCTTGTTCCATGTGGGTGGCAGGGGATGGGGGCAACAACAAGTAGCACGGCAACAACAACAACAACATGTGAGTACGTTAAGCAAATAGGCAAAAGCTGAAATGAAATGTGCAGCAGGCAAATGAAGTAGCGAAATGTGGAGCACACACACATATAGAGATACAGCTACGGATTCAGATACAACTACAGATAGAGATAGCTATAGAGTTAAGCAAAAGAGACAGCGATACACATATATATAGACGTCAATAGTCGTAACTCGTAACGTAAAATGAAAAGTCAGCCGTTTGGTCAAATGAATGCGGTACGCGAAATTGAATGTGCTGCCCATGGGCAACAACTTGCAGCAGTTGAGACTTAGACTCCAACTCGGACTCTGACTCAGTTCATCCACCCAACCACCCACTCAACTTGTTGACTAGACCTTACCACCCTTCAGTCCGTCAGTCAAAACGAGCATCTGATTCAGAATCCGAATCTGATTCAGAATCAGAATCAAAGTCCACGTCCACGTCCGTTTCCGAGCACAACTTCAACTTCAACTCCGAGTCTCTCATTTCATTTCCATTTCCATTTTCATTCCACTTTCCACTTTGCCGTCTGCCCAAAACAGAAGTTTATTTAGTTCTTTCAGCTGCTTCTTCTACATTTTTGTTCAGTGTATATTCGTCGTAGTAAATTTTTTCTCATTTCGCTTTTTGTTGAGTGGTTTTTCTTTTCTATTTTTCAGCCCCCGTTCGCTGTGAGTGAGTGTGTCTATGTCTGTGTGTGTGTGCGTTGGTTAGTATTTTCTTTAGTTCTAGCTCTGTCTGTGTGTTTGAGTGATACACACACACACCAGCGCACATTGTGAGCTAGCGGTAAATGCTGTGTGGCAGCGGCAACGGCAGCGTTGCATGAACAACGCCACCGCGCCGTTTGTGACGTCGACGTCGACGACCATCGACGTCGCCGCCCTGACATGAAATTTGTATCTCAGTCGCTGCTTTGCCTCCCTTGCTGTTGTTGTTGTTATTGCTGACTGTTGCTTTGCCTCTGCCGCTGCCCCTGCCGCTGCCTCTGCCCTTTTTCTCTGCCTCTGCGTCTGCCTCTCTCTGCTCTCTGCCGCGCTCTCAGTCGTGCTCATTTGCCGTTGTACTTTTTCGAATGCATTCAGTTGTGGCCCATCATTCCCTCTGCGCACGTCGCGCTGATCGCTAGCAACGCTCCCGGTACCCGGCATTTAAAGAGTATATTCATATATATAAATATACCCGATTCGGTTCGATTCTCGACTTTACGCTACGTTATTGAACACTTGAAACAGTTGCTCTGTTTTTTTTGTGGCAACAACGCAATAAGTTTGAAGATATAACGAGCACGCGTGTGTGTTTCGAAACTTTTTGTGACGCGTTATTGTGAATAGACAACAACCAACGACAACAACAACAACAACTAACAACAGCAATATCAACAAAAAAGCATTGTTTATTAAAATTGTAAACAGAAGAACACACAAAATGGGTCGTCTGTTTCAGTATAATCGCTTTGGCGCCATGGAAAGTGCCAACAAGCGCAAAAAGGATACACAAGCGAAGCCACATGATAAGGCCAAGATGGTAAGTGTTGACAAGGATATAGCTTAAACTGAAGATATGCTGGGAGAGTATAGGCATCTTAAAGTATCATTGGATTACGAAGAGGAATATCTTAAACGAAATGGGTAATAACTAAGTAGATAGATTTTTGGGATAAATCTCCCTTATAATGGAATTGGTAACCGCAGCTGAAATTTGATACTTTAATGATGGTATTGCTTCGTTATCTATAGAAATGATTTAACTTGGCGAGCAGATTAGATTTAAGTTTTAGAACTAATTAATTAACAAGAAAATGAAAAATTAGAATAATTAGAAAATTTATTTATAGAAAGAATGAATCTTTAATGATAACACTTCTATCAATGTATATTAGAATTTTTAATAGAACTGATTATAAATCTTTTCTACACCTTTATGTATAGATAACAATTGAAAATCCCCTTTTTATATGCAAAGTTCTCTCCCACAAATTCCAGCGATAACACTAATCGGTAGAATTCCAAAAAATCCACGTAAAAAACACAACAAAACGCACTCAAAGTTCATATGGCACTGCATAAATGAAGGGAATAGGGAGGAAAAGAGAGCAGAGGGAGCTGCAATGAACTTCCAAACACGAATGACAACAATTAAAATGATTTAGTGTCACAGATACGAGGGACAACAACAAACACAACAACGACAACAACATGTTGTTGGTGGGACAACAAAGCATAATAAAGCCGACTGTCGACGTAAATCAGCCGCACACTAAATCAAATATAATCAAATAAATATGATTTGCATAAAAACTAAATCAAACTGATGGCTGAAGTGTTAAGCCAACAAACTGAGAATTAAATCAAAGAGAGAGGGAGAGAGAGAGAAAGAACTGAGAACTGCAGAGATTTTGGAACGAAATCGTATAAATCAAAGCGAAAAACTGAGTTGAGTTCAGTTGAGTTTTTCCCTATCGACAAAGTAAACATTCAAAATTTGGAACTGGGAACATGGAAAACATATGTTGACTCATAAAGATAATGATTGATTGAACTGAATGCATTTAAGTATATTTATACACATATGTTATTTGTATTTCGTATTTGTATTCTTGTTTGATCTGTGATAAGCGCTAACTAGCCTGATATCAGACTCTAAATGGCGACGTCTGGGTGCCGTTAACCGACCAGGTTTAAAGAGAGGGAGGGAAGAGGAGAGGGAGAAGCGATGCCAAAGCTGATTAGTCAAATGCCTTAATTAAGCCCTTACCAGCTACCTGTATTCCCAAGTCAAATCTCTCTAATCTCTTGTTTGACTGCCAGTCTCAAAATATTTGTCGAGGTTCAAGAAAATACGAGTACAACCAAAATAATAAAAAAAAAAATGAGAAAAGAGCAGGAAAAAGATAGAGATAGAGAAAAAGTTTGTAATTTCAAACTGCATGACAGTTTGCGTTTTGGCTTCTGCCTTCTGCATCTTTTATCATCTCGTATCTCGCAGCTCTTTTGCTTTGTGCTGTGCATTTTTCATCATCATTTTCATTTCATTGTTTCGCTTGTCATTTTTCACGGGAATTGACACTCATCCATGGTCCGAGGCACTTTATCTCATTGTGCTTCTCTTTCTCTCTATCTATCTCTCTTTCTGGCTGCTCATTCTTGTTTTGTTTTGATCTATGAAAATATTGTTGTAGTAGGTGTTGTTTCAGCCAGCTCCCTAAAGGATTGTCTCCGAAACAACCGACTATTGTTGCTACCACTCTTGTGGGTGTGTCTTCTATTCGTACTTACACCGCGGGAATTGATTTAACTGGAAGAAGCGTAAAAGAATCTTTAGAAAATCACAAATGAACCTGGAAGTCGAGTGTGTGTAAATTTAACTAAGGAGAGTTCCATTGAAACTGTGGGGGCAACACTACTTTAGATAGAACTAAGGAGACAATGCGAGTACTTTGAAAAAATAAACCATTTCTTAGATTTCTAGCAAGAATATCATCTTAATTCACAGTTCTCATAATTACATAATTTTTTAAAATTAAATTCTCAATTCAACTCTAAAATTAATTTATTGTATCTTTTAATCCATTGAGCTAATAGTTCGTTAGTTAAATATGTTGACTAGAATTTTAAAAAAGATAAATTTAAATACATAACATAAAAAAATTACATTGCAACTAAAGTAGCATCAGTATTTTTTCTTTATTAATTAAAACTGTGAATACAATTAGATAATTTATCTATTGTAGGTCTAACCAAATTTATTGCTTACGCTTCCTTCCCTTTATTTTAAATCGAATTTCATTTGTAGCACCTCTTACTCGTATCTCTTTAGCTTATTACGAAAATCCCTTAGATCTTTTCGAAAGCCCCAAAACCGAGAATTTCGTTTATAAGCACGTCTATCCGGCATAAATCGTTCGTCACCTCAGCCCGTGATTTCCACATGCCGCCATCGTCGTCGCCAACACATCCGTTATCAGCAAACGAACCGAAAATTTTTAGACTAAAACATTTATTGGCAAGACAAACGAAACTCAGACGAAGAAGAAGAGCGAGTGTAGAAAGGGAGACAGAGACGAAACATTTGTGTTTACAGTCGCTGACAAACGTTTTCAATTAGTTTTTTCGAGTTTCGCTTGAAAAAGGCGAAAAGGCGACGCGCGTATTGCGGGTCAAACGATAAGGCAACAAACTGCAGACAAAGTGCACACACACATAACACACACACACACTTGTATACAAAACTAATAAAGTTGTCACAGAAATGTTAGCAACTGAGCACCGAACTCTCGACCATATGTCGCCAGAGAGAAGGGCCCAAGTGGACGTAGAACTCAACGACCATATTGCCAGATTAAAATCTAAAACAATTAAGCAAAGATAAACACTTTTTATGCTGCTTTTCTTTCAACTAAGGGAAATTAAATTTGTTGGCGAAATGTAAGCAGAAATTGACAGACTCCGACAAAGTCAAAGGCAAAGACAAAGACAGAGGCAGCGACTGTGCGTGGAATCAGATTCAGAAACAGAAACAGAGACAGTCTCTATATAGAGTGCAGCTAATGGAGTCTGGAGTCGCTTCGACACCCTCCCTAAGTGGCATACACACACACACTTATACTTATAGATGTGCCTCATAATTTGATATGAGCTCTGTCTAAATTTAAATCAACTTCCAGAACGTGCAACGATTAGCAGCAATGAGCTAAGCATTTAAATTTCTTAGGTATTTTAATGCTTACAGCCTCCTCTTTCAAGGGCAATGATTAATGTAAGTACAGCCATACAAGTGTCTATATATGTTTGACTGTCACTGTGTTTATAAATACATACAATATTATACTTGCCTTACACATGTTTTGGGGTTTGAATTTTGATTTCTAAGTGCTGAAAATTAATTGCGCCGCTTTTAAGTGCATTTAATTTGAAATTTCCATAAAAGCCGACCAAGTGAAGTGCTGGCCTCGTTAAGATTTATGGCCAAATGCAACTGCAACTTCAGCTTTTACTTTGGCTCTCTCTCTCTCTCTCTTTCTCTGACGACTGCTGCAAATTGATGAGCATAATTAAATGCCTGGCGACGGCTTCGTCGTCGTCGGCGCATTGCATGCATTGTTGTAATTTATGCTCCATATTGCACCACACGCATCCCCCTCCCACATTATCCCCTCGATCGCCCCTCGCTCAATTGGACTGCCCTGTCGTTTTGAGTAAACAACAATTTCACTTATTTTCATGCCGTCTGCCCGTCTGCATTGTTATTTTTACGCTCGACTCAATATACATTTTTGCTTCGTTTTTTTCTCCTTCTCACTCGCTCTCGTGGTGTTGTTGCCACATGCCACGCCAGGAAAATGTAATGCAAATATGCAAAAAAAAGAGGAGAAAAGAAAATGCTTTCAACGGTAATCCAACAACGTCAATTCGCTCCCTCCCTCCTAATCAACGAAACACCCGCTGTCTGTTGGCCAGGCCAACAAATAGTTTAGATGGGGTTTTACCATGCTTATGGTCTAGCCATCAACGTCTGACCAACAACAACAACACCAACAGCAACAACTGACAACATCATCGTTATCATCAGCTCGTCATGTGCTGAGCCGCGTCCGTTGAGCTGTTTGAGTTTCATATGGCTTCCACAAGGATTTGTGTGCATTAGAGACATGGCTAGAACAAACGGAAGAAGAAGCGACAGAAGAGAAACTGGGCGAGAAAAAACTATTAGCCAAACTACAAATGTGGCCAGACAATGTTGTAGATGAACTCAGCAAAGCTGTCGACAGCTCAACTTTTCCTTAAACAAAATCCAACTCTATCACTGACCATAAAATATACACATCAAAAAATGTAAATTCATTTCAAGCACCTTATTAATATTTCTATTATTTTTATTTACATTTCCATAAACAATGCCCAAGTTCATTGCACTTTCAATCTGCATATCTTCATCTTCATCCTCTTGAGACAACAACTTCAACAAAAGATACATCTTATTCCCATGCATCTGCCCACATATAAAAATGCCCATAAAATACAATTATAAAATTTCAACAATTTTAATTTGCATTTAATAAACTCATCAAAATGTTGTTGTTATTTTTTTAAATTCCCATAAAAATATATGTATATAAAGGGAAACAACCGCTCAATTTGAAAAGCGTTTGATATGACCCCATTTTTTACACCTATAAAAATGTGAACAGAAAAACGTGTCGAACGGCGTTAAAAAACCACCGACAATAAAGCGACTACACAATGCCACATGCCACATGCCACAGATGTCTGTCTATGTCTATGTCGATGTCTATGTCTAGGTGTCTAAACAAAGGATTTTCCAGCGAATGCTACGCTAATTGCAGGTCCCAAATAGATACAGCATATCAAAACCAAACCAGCCAGAAACTATAAACTATAAACATTTTACATTTTTACCTCGGCATTAAATGAAATTAGTGGAAAAAAATGTTAAAATCATTTTACGATACGCGTTTTTCGGGGCAGAAGTTTCCAAAAGTTTTTTCCCCACACACAAAATTTTTAAGTAGTAGCCTTAGAAAAAGAGGAAGAGGAAGAAAGAAAAGCGAGTTCATAAATTTTCAAATGCACCGCAGCAGGGGCAGAAAGACGACGCGTGTTCCACAAAATGTCATAAACTAGTCACAGTTCCATCTATATCTCTCACTCCCTTTATTTCTGACATTTTGAAAGCCCCACGACACGTGTGTGTTAGTGTGTGTGTGTTAGTGCGTATGGATTATGTCGAACTTTTTGGTGTGGCATAAAACTGTCAAATTAGCTGGCAGTGGACAACGAAATGTGTCTTTCAAATATTCAAATAGCCAAGTTTTTGTTGCATATAACTAATTTACAGCTGTATCGGAGCATAGCTGACATGCCACAGCTACAGATACAGATACATATGTTCTAGATACATTTTAGCTAGTTACAAGTCAGGCAAATAAGGCTAGAGGCTTATAGATTCTTATAAATCAATTGCAAATCTATACAATAGAAACAAATAGAGCTAGCTAATATTTAGAAATATATATATTTTTTTTAGATAAAATAGAGATAGATGCATTTAAATGAGTTGCAACTTATATAAATAGTGCTGTAGATACACTTAGAGCTAGCTAATAGTTATAGATACTTTTCAAGTTAGCTGCATTTCTGCTGTAATTGTTGGCGGTTTTTGCGGTTGCGCCACTGATTGGCATTGCGTGTGGATTGCACACAACTTTCAGGGTGGTTTTATTAGTGAACCACTTGAGCAGCTGTTTGATTTTCCAGCATGAAATTTGTGCATATGCCGCGTGTGGTTCAAGTGCTTTCTCAATCCAATGCCGAGAACCTTAACAAAAGGCAACATTTTCAATTCGAACATTTCAATAAATTCATCAGGCAACCAAAAGGCGCAACTCATGCCGTGTCCACTTCAACTAATTTCTTTGGGTACCTCAATCGCTCTTTATTCCACTCCTTGTCCCGCTCACTAAATGCACAATAAATGGAAAACTAACAACTGTTTTTCAAAGAAGTTGGTAAATGTGCCCCCGGGTAGAGAGAGCACCATTGTTGCTCTCTGACTCTTGTCTGTCTTTTGTTGTTGTTGTCAGCTGGCATCATAAAGGTGTTTCTTTTGCCTTTACCTGAGCCCAGCTCGTTTTTATTGTAACACAATTTGATTACGAAAATATATGCTAACACCTCGCTGGCCAAACAATGAATATGAAAATGAAATTGAAAATGGCCCCTGGCCATGTTTCATCATCAATTAGAGTTACCTTTCCGCAGGACGGGATCAGAAAAACGTTAAGACGATGCGTCGATCCATCCCCATCATTATTGCATTAGCACGCACACAAACGTATGCAGAGAGAGAGAGAGGAAGAGATGGGTCCAACACCTTTTGGCTGCCACTGTAAACGCACTCTTGTGTTTAATACTCAACCAACTCTGCTCTATAATCATTTCTTGTTGACTTGCATAAATTAAAAATCATGTATTTGTGTATTTTCTTTCTATCATTTGGTTTCTTTTCTTTTTTACTTGTGGCCTGGCTATTAAACGCCTGTTTTTCCGTCCATTTGGCCATTGTGTGTTTGATTTAAGCCGATAAAAGGTAAACTTTAACGCTTCTTACACGCCGCTTACTTGGCTCACAGCTTTCAACGGATTTATTTATGTGCTGTGCGTGGTCAACACATCAAAAGAGTTGGCCACGGCTTGTTGGCTTTGAATAAATGGCCAACAGCTTGTGAGTAATTTGAAAACATGAACGAAAAATTCAATATTTTGTTCGTTTTTTTCATGCAAATTGAGGCAGTGCGGAAGTGCAGCAGTTGCATTTCCTGAGAAATGTCTGACAGCAGGCACTAGAGAGGGAGAAGGAAGAAAGAAAGAAACAGAAACTCAAGACAAAACATCATTATGATTATGGATCGTCTGACAATCCATTCAGCATTCAATTTCAATCAAATTCAATCAATTTTAATGTCAAACCTATTTTTTATAAGGATTGCTACCTGGTCGGGGCATTGGCATTGTCCTGCCGAGCAACTCCATTGAATGCTCATTATTTAGCCATTTTATTATCCACACACACACTCGTATAAGAGTGTGCGTATGTGCGTGTGTGCGTGTGTGCGTGCTGAAGTGTCATTGTATTGAACTCCCCCTTTACACCTCTCGTTCTCTCTGTTTGAGTTGATTTTCGAGTGCATTGCACACTCGAACGCACTTTTCGACAATTTATTGAATACTTTTGCATAGGTGAATGGATTCGCATTGTGTGTCCAAGTGCCAAAAAGGGGTGTGTCAACAAGGCGGGCAAAGGATTTGGAATGTATTGCAGAGGGGGAAGAAGGCTGATCAGGAAGCAATATCGAGCTAGATGTTTTCCCATAGCAAATGCTGAGACTTGGTAATGACCATATGACAGGAAAAAGCAGCCCAAGGATACAGGACCTTTTGCTTTTCCTTTTAAGCATATGCATATTTGATGGGGCAAATGAAAAGCAAACAACGCAAGTGAAAACAGGCAAATTACAGAACAATGAAGAGTTGTAACAAGCGCATTACAAGGATATCACGACAACAGCAACAACAACAACAACAGCGGTGACCCAAAGGCATTAGCAGCTCAGGGAGATATGCTGACAATAGAAATGTGAAAAAGATAGAAAGATAGAGAGAGAAAGAAAGAAGCAACTCTGAAATAAAATGCGCATAATATGTATGTGTGTTATCAGGCCAAAAATAAAAGGACTCGACATCCCTTTGTCTCTTTTAGTTGCATAAGCGAGTGAAATACGAGTCTTTGTTTGGCTTTGGTTTCACAGTATTTCAGTTCAGGTAGAAGAGCAGCTCTTTTATGCTCCCATTTTCTTGTGGCAAGTTGACTTGACCGAAACTAATCACAGATTCTATTCACTTTTCCCCTTTACAGTTGCGCAATGCCATCAATTGTCCGAGCTACTCGGACATCTATTGCCCGAGCAACACAAATGCCGGCAAAAATCTGGACTTGGCCTTCAATAAGTGTCAACAATGGAGCAACAAACTGAAGTTGCAGCCACCAACAACAACAACAACTACGACTACGACAACAACAGCTGATGAGCCCGCAGTTCAAAGTCGCACTCACAAGGTCTATGACAGCATGAAGAACTTTCTGCAGCGCAAACTATTCGCGCAGCCCTCGCAGCACAGACAGAGCGAAGAGGAGGCAACCAGCGACTATGATGAGGTGTGTAAATAATGC
>JBAMBJ010003761.1:0-26017 GCA_037043495.1 Drosophila recens | reverse complement strand
TGAAACATAGTCTATAGAAAAAACTTGTTTATTATTATGTATTTTCGTGTTCATTCTAAAAAAAATACATCTTGTAGCTAGATTATAATAAATTGGCATACGATGCACAGTTGGATCGTGAAGCAAAGTTAAGATAATGTTCGGATATACGCAGATATCTGTAGATGTAATTATTATAAGAAACATATTTGGCAAAATTGGATTGGTACTACGATCTAAGCGGGCTAACAACTAAGTGTACCGTAAATATCTCTAAATATAGCTACATATGTATGCTATGTATAAAATAAGTGATTTATCTTTCATAAGAATATGCAAATATCATTTATATATATATATAGATCTATATATCCATCGTCTATAAAAAACGACATTATTAATTGGTTAAGAAAACGGCTTATTGGGAGACATATAAACAATTAATCGGACACAAATCAAATCAAAAAAAAAAATAAAAACAAATGTTTCTAGTTATATGTATAAAGATAGAGAGTTACAGATAATAATGGGGATGGGAGTGCAAGTTATAGATGATATGCAATATTTATAAAGAAACAACTTAACTATTTACAAACGAGGCTTAGAACTAAGGCGAACAGAGTAAAGCTCGGGACATTGGGTGGGTGCTGGATTAGAGCTAACGCTTAAATTGGTGCCATCATAAGAACTACGTCTATTACTATCTGGTAATTGGTAATCGGTAACAGCTGGAGCAGGATCAACATCAGGATCAGGCGGCTGTTGTTCATCTATGGTACAATGCAATCACACACGCGATCACTTAAAGCTTTTGCTGCACATCCATTTTGCTTGGCTTGCTCGTGTCCAGGGACGTGCCGAGTTTCTCGTGATTCACAATAAACTTCTTGGCCCCGGAGAAGCCCTGCTTGTTGATGTAGAAACTCTTCTGGGCGAGCGGGGAGGCAGCGTTATCGTCGACCGCCAGGCGATTGAGAAATGTGGCCGCCGTCCTGGCGCCACTGTCGCAGGAGGAAGACTCAATGCTGATGGTCGAGCAGCCGCCAATGGATGACGTTTCACTCTTGGCATCATCCATCAAAGTGGCATCGTCGACCATGTCGTTGACCAGCAACTGGGGACCACCCAGTGCACTGCTCGACGACGCCGTCGACAGTATGGAGGAGGTGCGACTGCGACAGGTGTTTGTTGTCTCGCTCTCCGGTATCGAGATGCCCTCATCGATGCTCTGGCTCTGGCTATTCCCCGCCAGACACATGGCCTCCAAGCCGTTGCCCGTCAGCACGCTGCTCGGCGATGCGGACACGGGCGAGGGGCAACCGCTGCTGCTGCTGTTGTTGCCAGCAGCGTTGTTGTTGGTGCACAGCTTGGATATGAACAGCTTGGGCGTGATGCGACCGTCGTAGGTGCCCGAGTCGGGACTGGGACACACCGACGAGGGCGATTGGCACACGGGCGAAGAGCCGCGACTGCAAAACAGACAATCAAGTTTACAATTAGTATTGAATAATGGGTTAAATAAAATGAATAGATACAGATTAGATATGGGCATTTCCACAACAACGTTACGACAAAATACGAGAAGAAATAAGTTTAAATTTTAATAGGTTCTTTTAATATTTGAGTAGCAAACAAGACGGACTATATTTAGTATAAAAAGGTTGAGCGTGATCGATCTCTACAATTAAAAGATATAAGCAAAAAAAAGACGATGACGTTACAAAAATAAAATAAAGTTGATTTCAACTTGAAATTAAAAAAAGTCAGTACCTTGTGACAAAGAAGTAATTCTTAATACGTTTTAAAAAAAATTAAAAAATTATTATTTCCAATTAAAAATAATAATATGAAATAATGTTAGTCTCAATGATTTTCCACGTTGTTGGAAAAAAAATATGTTTCTAATTTATACCCGTTGTTAAAAAAATAAGTAAAAGGGTATATTGTATTCGTTGCAATGTATGTAACAGGGAGAAGGAAGCATCTCCGACCCTATAAAGTATATATATTCTTGATCAGCATTAACAGCCGAGTCGATATAGCCATTTGTCCGTTCGTCCGTGTGGGGCCTAGATCTTAGACACTATAAGAGTTAGAGCAACCAAATTTGGCACACGGACTTCTATAAATCCCACGCAGGTTGAGTTTGTTTTAAGAATATTATATATTTTTTTGGTAGTTAACGTTGTCTATTAATTAAAGCTATCATCCTACTTAAACACAACAAGATCGGCCAAATAGAAAGGTGGTAATGGCTGATTTAAGCTTCAAGCAATGTAAGTGCCTAAAAGCATGCAATAAAAAATATTTTAACTTTGTTTAAATAAGTAACGGGTATCCTTAAGTCGGGAGCAAGACTATAGCCTTCCCGCTTGTTGTAATTGCCTTTGTATGACACATTTCGTTACTTTTAAAACGTCTGTTTGAGTTTCTTGAGAATAAGTCCATGTATGGTTCAATAAATATTAACTTTTCTAGTAATTAGCAAATATATTTAACAGTATTGAAATGATGACTTTGTATTTGATAAGCATTTTGAGTTTAGAAAAGAGATTTTTAGAAACACTCGTTATAATATTGAAAATACAGTTGAACTTCCATAACTCGAACTTCTATAACTCGAATTCCTCTCTAAGTCGAGCTAAATGAGTGGCAGTTAAATTAATAATCTTAAGAAAAATAACTCTATAAGGCGAATATCCCCATAACTCGAACCGTTTCTTTGGATAATGGTGATTCGAGATAGTATATATAGAAAATCTGCATTTGAAGGAAATGTGCAGTACTTTTTAAGTTACCTTATGTATAACTTGTTTAAATAACTAACTTAAAAAAGTGTTGTTTTTATTTATTATTAATTTAATATTTTAATTTTGTCTTACCTATCTGTAAAGATCTTCTTGAGCGGCGGTGGGGAGTAGACGCTCCAGTTGCTCACGCCGGGATTGTTGTCGTCCAGCTCGAACTTGCGCTTGACGGGACCCAGCGACGAGGGGCGCATCGCGATGGGCGACATGGAGCGGCGTGAGGTGAAGGTGCGCCGCGTCGGCGAGGGGGAGTAGGGCAGACGGATGCCCGCCCGGTTGCTGGTGGGGCTGGGGCTGGAGCAGCTGGTGCTGTTGCTGCTGCCCACTTGGGGCAGCACCACTTGCAGCGGATTCGAGAACTCGTCGGACTTGCAGGACCAGTTCTCGGCCACCAAGGTGAGATCCTCCCAGCTCTGCGAGATTTGGATCTCGCGATGCACCTCCCGCTCATGGTTCACCTCGCGGCTGTTCAGATCCGCGCACTCCTCCTGCCGCAGCTGCGAGACGCGTGGCGTCAGACACAGCGCTGATCCGCCGGCTGCTCCGGCAGCTGTGCCCGCTCCCAATCCCGGGCTGTAGCTGGCGGAGTAGCGTCGCGCGCGTGGCGTAAACAGATTGAACATGGGAGCGGGTGAAACCTCCCGCGAATTTGGCTGTGATCTTATGTGTATGTTCTTGCCAAAGCAATCGATTCTGCTGCTGCTGTCGCAGCGCTGTTGATGTTGTTGTTGTTGCTGCTCCTTCTTCTTTGGTGTCTGCTCGTGCTCCCGGGCCGCAGCTGCGGCCGCTGCGGCGGCGCGCGTCGTCATCGGCGTCGCAGTCGCTTTGCCCGGCAGCGTGCGTATTATGGGCACGCTAAGGCAGCGTTTTAATGTCTTGGAGCTGCTGCTGCTGTTGGGCGGCTCTAGGGTGTCCATAGGCACAGACGTCGCAGTCGTCGTCGCCGTCGCTGCTTCTCCCTCTGCCTCTGTTGACGTCTCTGTCTTGCTACTTGACTGCTCATCGTTGCTGCCGCTGCCGCTGCTGCTGCTGCTGCTGGCGTTCGTATCCATTGAATTGTGTTTCTATAAATAACAAACTATGTATTTACTATTTATTTTCGCTGTGGGTATTTTTATGTTTTGTGGGTTTCAGTTTGTTGTAGTGTCAACGCACACATTCACATATTCTCACAAGAACAACAACAACAACGTGCACACACATTTTGTTCTTGCTCACTCGCACACACACACACACAGCACACGACGCTCACTCAGCTGGCGCTGGTTCAGTTTTTCTATATTTTTTGGGGTTCGTTCGGTTCACTTGGACAGAGCTCGAGATGCATGTGTCGTCGCAGCTCCAAGCTAGGATTTCTTCTAAAATTCTCATACAGCCGCCAATTTGCAGTCTCTGCCACTGTCGACGCTGACGTCGTCGTCGTCGTCGGCGTCACCGTCGCAGCTTGTCAATCGTTTTTTTTTTCCACCCAAGCAACTGCGTGCGCTGTGAACTGCCAGTTTTTTTTACTGGCTTTTTACGCCGCTTATTTACAGCCAACGCATGCAAATTGTGCAGAATTTAGTTGAGCAACAATTTGTGGCGGCTTTTAGTATACCTTTGCTGGTACTACAACTTATCTAAATGCTTTAATTTACTTACAAAGTTATGTCCTGTGATTATAATTTTCTGCAGCCCGTTTTAGTTTTTTCCTAGTGTTGAATAACGACAGTTGCACGTGGCCCAGGCACGTTCAGACTTGCGATCAAAATCAGAGCGAGCATTCAATTAAAATACGCTGTTGGACTAAACGAATTAGTTACTTACTTTATTTCGATTGTAAATTTGCAACACAATAGACTCGCTAATTAAAGGTGCAACTAAATTGGCTGACAAGCGCTCGTTGGCAAATCGCGTGGCGTCAATTTAATCGACTGCGTCTGAAGAGTCGCACTTCTATGCTTGACCACAATGCTGTTTACTTTGACGCTGTTCAACACTGAGCGCGCGCGCGTTTGAAAATACATTTGTCATTGTGGGCAATGCACGATAATAAGCAGGGACCGTAACTATTATAATTTTTAAAATAGAAATTATTAAATAAATACAATTTGTTGATTTTTATTAAAAAAATTAAAAGAAAACTCTTATTTTTCAATCTAAATAAAATTATAAAATAACAATCAAATTTCAATTTCATTTAAAAATTATAATTCAACTCTTATTTTAGCGACTGAAAATAAAACTTTATTCAGTTTCTCCTAACTCTTATTTGCGGTCCCTGATTATAAGCACCAAAATGAAAAATGCAATGCAGAGACACAGAGAAATATATTGTATTTATTTGCTATATGCGAAACTTAAGAAAAATGATCATACATATATATTTGTATGTAAGCTGGTTCTGTAATTTGATTGTAAACCTAACAAAAATCACAACAAATTATAATAATCACAAGAACTAATCTAAACATTAAGTAAATATTAAATATGTATGCGGAACTTAAATTGTTTTGGAAACTTACAGAATTCGTATAATACTTGTTTAAAATATTTTTGTTTTGCTTTTTGTTTTGCATAATTTGCATTGATGACTACAGCTAAATTACATTTTAAGCTAATTTCTGTATTAGTTGACGCCTGTTTCTCCACTCCTGTCTCATTTTTGGATGGTATTCATTTGCGACAATTGAAATCGTTTACATATTACATATTATTATGTTACTTGACTACATTTAAGGATAAATCAAATCGGTATTCGGGAGAAGCAACCTACAACTATTTTGTAGTAAACAGTATTATAATGAGCGGCGTTTATGTAAATGGAAATCGAGTTGCATTATTAATTATAGTTGACTATGTTGGCAAACGCAAGAGCTACTCTGAGCGGCGGGCTAATCGAGATGGGACTCCGCACTTAACCGTCGGCCAAAGCAGGCGTAACCCAACCGTATTTCTCGTGTGTTTTCACCAGCGAACGGAACGATTCCTCCGCTTGGCGTCTGAAAAATAAATACAAACAAATTAATATAAATGCAACCATGAAAATCAGCTCAATGACGCACCGACTAAACTCCTTTGTATTCTTTGGCTTGCGCGCGATGCGACCTTGACCCTTGACCACGCTGGCTGCAAACTGCATGATGACCGCCTCCACGGTGTAGGCACTGGCCCAGCCCCGTGGTGTGAGCAGCTCCATGCAGATGGCGCCGCCCTCCATCACGTAACCCTTCTCGATGCGCGGCTCCACGACACGCATGAAGGGCGGCGCAAAGGGGAAGTTGTCGGGAAAACTCAAATGCAACAGAATGGCCGACACACTCATCTCGACCATGTCGCGGGCCAACGGTGAGTCCGGATCGATAACATGCAACCGAACGTGCCACTCGAACAGACTGTCATTGACCAGATCCACCTGAAATGATAAATGGGCTTACTTTTCGATTTCTATAAATTTGTTTAGCTTCATTCGACATTACCGTGAAGACGGCATCGTTCTTGGACTGCAGGCGTTCCATTTCGCGATATTCCTTCATCAGACGACGCGATCTTATGGTCTGATCCGGAGCTGTTACCAACGGGCGTCCAGTTGACGGTGCCACTCTGTGAACGGAGAGGGAACAGTGATCAATTAGCTGATAAATACTTTTGAATACCCTTGCAGATCGTATTTTCATTATGAAGGCCTGAATTTTGTTGGATTAAAAACTAAATTATATGTTGATCTATTTCTTAGCAAGCTACAGTGGCTCACAGCTGATTTTCAACAATCTCTTCACTGGTATTTTGTTTATAATTTTTTGTATGGGATGATCTCAGAAAAATTTGTTTATGAAAAGGGGGAAAATAATCATAGTCAATTTTAAAAATACTAGCGAAAAGATTTTTGGAAATATTTTTTTTGGGTCACTATTAGAATTGTTTAGAGAAACTTTTTTCATCAAAACTTTTTTTTTTAATCGAGGGTAAAAGATGAAAAACTGGATTTTTACAAAAACTCAAAAATTTTCAAGTAATTTTCATATTATGAGTTGATATAACTTTTAGTTTTCTGTAAATACTATGATTAGGTTTGTATTTTAGTTAGTTGCAATTTAAGCTTTTGATTAAAGTTGCTTTTTGTGCTGGCTGAAATAAGCTGTGAGCCACTGTACATTAAATGGGTGGCATGTGAAATAATCTTATCATATTTTGAAAGTTTAGTATTAAATGGTAATTTATACAACCTGACCAAAACTAATGGAAATTTTAGTATAAAAACATTGTAATTTTACAAATTAATTATTATATGATATTTCTAACATTCTTATTATATTTGGTGCAAATCGGAGTACTAATCATACATATCTATCCTAAAAACGAAGAAGTTTCTCCTTCTTTTGATTGATATTACTTGTGATCCTGGCGGCGTCGCTTGCCAGGTGAATCGCACACGGCCTGCTCGGCTGCCACGCGTACAACGGCATTCTTTGAGCTGGGCTGGGCCGCTCCTGCTGCTGCTTCAACGGCTGCTCCAGCTGTTGCTCCTCCCGTTCCCGCTGCCGCTGATGATGCTGCTCCTGCTGCTGTGCTGGATGCTGTGGAGGTGGCTGCGGCTTCGCTAATCGGATTGTTGTTGAGGTTATTGTTGTTGTTGTTGCTGCTGGTGCTGTGTTCGGCGCCATCGACCTTATCGCAACTCCTATCGTTGTTGTTGTTATTATTATTGTTGTTATTGTGGTTGTTGTTATGGTTGTTGTTGTTGTTATTATTATTATTGCTGGACTTGTGGAAGATTTTGCGAAACGCGGTGACAACTCTCTCTTTGGAACGTGATGACATCTTTGCCGTGGTCTTTGATGCCCTTTTTCTCCTTCAAACGGTGGCTTTGATTTCGTTTATTGCAAGTATTGTGGTGTCCTGTGATTTTTCAGTCTTGTTATAAAATATTTTCTTCTTTTTTTGGTGCTTCAACAATTGTGCTGCAATTGGAGAAAAGAACAAACATTTTATAAAGTGAAACCTGTTTGGGTCGAAGTTAAATTAAAATAGAAAATAAACTCAGGATAAAAATGATTTTCCGTATATCAAAAAAAGTGTGTTTTAATTTGGTTATATTATAATAATATTGCTTTAGTTATATTATAATAATATTGTTTGAGTTATATTATAATAATATACATATTATTATAATTATCACTTTGTCCTGACTCACTGACTGAGAATCAACGTGTAGGCCAAACGGATAATCGTAGAAAGACGAAATTTTCACACAACATAGATGAGATCATTTCATCGTGCAAAAAGATTATATGGTAGTTAATAAAGTTATTCATTTTATTCTATTTTTTAATATAGTTCCAGTATCTCAAATCCCCCGATTATGTTCTATAATTCTTATACAGAACTGTCTGCCTAACAATCTTTTTCCACTCACTTTTCCAGTCCAAGTTTATTAATATACTATCCCTAATAAAAACTTTTGCCAAATGCACTTACAGCTATAAAAACAAGCTTTTAATCGTTTATTGGCGCATTAAAATGTCCCTGACCTACGCCCATATCATAATTGCAGGTAAATTCCTAGCAAATGACCTTGCAAGTAGAAATGGCACAAGCGTAAACACTGGTCGACTACGAAGATACTCTGTAAGCAGTAGAAGAATAAGTTAACTAACTAATGTCTATCCCATTAAATTAAACTTTTATTAATTTAAGAGCTAAAACACTTTTTTGACATACACTCTTATACATAAAGATAAACTGTAGCACAGGATATAAAGGCAAACACTAAGAAAAGAAGAATGTAAACTCTTCAAACTCAACTATAAATATGCAACACTATCCTCGACAGAATCCTTGACAACATTTTCAAGCTTATAAAAAAACAACAGCAGCAAAAAATATGTTAAATACTCACAGCAAACAACAACAACAACAACGACAACGACAAAAGCTCGTAAAGAACAAGAGAAAAGGAAAATAGCGAAGACGATAAAAAAAAAAACTTATTGCGACGCAGCCAACAGTTGCCAGGCAATGGGTGACAAGAGGGTAAAATGGCAAGGAGGAGAGCAGGACAGCCAAGGGAAAGGAAAGGGTAAGCAGATCTGGCCGACAAGCAACATTTATGGCAAAAGTTTTACGCCAAAGTGGATGCTGTGTGGGCTGTGGACTCTGGAATTTATGTATGCACGTGGGTGCCAAGCTTAAAGAGGTGTTGACCATGGGCCTAAATTGCTGCCCTTCTCTTATATGTAATTACCTCCACAGCGAGGGGGACTCAACTTGATGCCACAAGGGGCGGGCAGCATTTTGTTTTATGCTTCATATTTATGATTATTATTCGTCTTATTATAGAGTGCTGAAAAATAAGCTTTAGAATTTAAAAGTAAGGTTCCTTCCCTTGAGTGTTTCAAATGCCTAATGAATTAAAAGTGTGCTAATTATAATTAATTAAAGTGCCTGGATTTTTGCCTCACACAATTTGCGGATCTTCGAGGAATGTAAATCTTTTCAGAGTCAAAAGAAGAATATGATTACCAGGAGAATAATTTTTAAACAGTTCGTTCAACCTGCTTGGGAATAAGTTTGAAGTCTTTTAAAGTGAATCAAGTTTATAGTTGATCAAGTTTATTAAAGCAGCTCAAAGATATTTTAGCTTCCAAGTTTAAAGTTTAATTTTAATATTTAAATCAAAAGTGTCTGTGAGGAATGTAAATTTTAAAATAATGTGCTGCTTAAGCTGCAAGAAAATGTTATTTTGTTTTACTTTAAAAAAACTAGTCTAAAAGTCCATTCCAGATAATTTGTTGTGATTTGTTGTCTCGGAGATAATTAAAAATGATGATGGATTGATGAAACTTTTGCTTGACAGACAAATGCTCCAGCTACAGTAAACAAAAAGCATTTACAGGTCACAATACGACACATGTTAGTCGAGTGCTTGACTAAAAATAGACAAGAAAATAGACAAGTAAACTCATTAGGGTCCATTAAATGGAAGGAGTTCATCAAAGGTCGATTTGATTTAGCTTTCGATACATATTACTTATTGAATATTTCCTTGTAAACGACTTGAGTAGCGACAACAACTATTTATAGATGGCTGCAAGTTTTGCACTTTTGCTTTCAATGGGCAAAGGCAACTAAAAAAGACGAACGATGAAGGAAACAAGTTTCCTACACAGACTGAAAACAAGACAAGCTTGTCGAATGTGGGCAGAGGAACACACAAAAGGGGTTAGCGAGAGAGAGAGAGAGAGAGAGAGAGAGAGAGAGAGAGAGAGAGAGGAGTAGACCTCAAGGAATTGTTTACCAAGACTTGCCAGACATTTTGGCCTTTGCCTTTTTGGCATCAAGCTGCGTTGATATTCAGCTGGAAACATTGCAAGCAAATTCCCTTGCGACATTCATTTAGTTAAACCAAATATTTACATTTCAGTTTAGCAAATACAGAATTGAACAATGCTTCGGGCCACATTTGACAGCTCGGGAATTAATGGACGACAAATTGGCACAAGAGTTGGCAATTTGAGCCGTGACTTTTTGTTTTTTTCTGTATCTATCATTGTTTTTTTTTGTATCTAATCTTATCTGGCGCCATGAAAATCGATAAAGTTCCCTTGTCGACCACAAACACTGACCTATCCCGACGAAATATGCATATGATTATAAATAACAGCCCTGACAAGCTGCAGATAATTTTAGACTCAGCCCCATGTAGATAGCGGAAAAAATAACAGACATACATAAAATCAGTTCCATCATGTGGGCGGGGGTTAATAGCCATGTGGAAGCGTTAAAAGCAGTGCTATAGTTAAATAAGCTTTTAATTGAGTTCAATTTGCAATGACATTGAACACGAATACAGGGTGCTACTTAACAGTGTCTAGATCTATTGGATTTTAGATCTTTGTATTTATACATTTTGAATTTTAACTTGTATCTTGAATATTTTAGTTTACTTATTTAAATCGCTTTTTATAGTTTGAATATGAACGTATCTAGACCGCACAACATTTCTATTTGCGCGATTCGCAACACTGACGTGGGAAAATCGTCACACTTCAACAGCAAGTCAATTAACAACATTGTTACACTTAATACTATGCATATAAAAAATATTTGCATGTATGTATGTCTGTATCTGTTACTGTTTTGACTGGTATCAACAACGTTTATTGTTTTTAAACTGGCATGCAAATTCCGAACTGTTGTTGTTGTTGTTGCATGCAAATCAGAAGCGCAAACACGAAACGTCATTATGATAACTGCAGGCAAACACGAACTCAAAACAGAACTCAGGAAACAAAAAAACAAAGGCACGGGGTTCCACAATAACTGGTATTTAAAAATGAAAAATGTTTTAAAACATTTAACTTTCATAAAATAAATGTAATATACAGTAGCGGACAAAGAAAACCGCAAATAACAAAAGACCGGTTTTTGGAGTTTTTTTTTTTAAGTTTTTATTCATTCGGCCATAGGAAAAACGTATGAAATCTACGAAAAACGTTCCTTAACCCATTAAGTATTCATTGAAAATTTCGAATTTTTGTAAAAGTCCTCGGGCTCCAACAAAGAATGTTTGGATGCAAAAAATTCTTCGAACAATTCTAAGAGTGACTGCAAAACAAATTTTTTAAAAATCTCTTCGCTAGTTTTTTTTTATGATTTTTTAAAAGTTGCTTAAAGGCTACAGTTTGTATGAAAAGGAATAAAAATAGTTAAAATAGGCAATTTTTTCAATTTTCAGAAAACTATAATAAATACTAGCAAAGAGAGTTTTGAAAATATATTTTTGCAGTCACTCTTAGAATTGTTTGAAGAATTTTTGCATCAAAATATTTTTTGTAAAAAACTGAGAAAAAAAGTTGAAAAAGTAGACTTTTACAAAAATCCCAAATTTTCATGGGGTACTTATTGGGTTAAAGAAATTTTTGTATCATTCAAACGGAATTTAAGTAAATAGAAGAATAATTAAAGAAACCTGCATCAAAAGATGTTTGGTATACGAAAATTTTTCAAATTTAGGGTGCATACAAACTTTATTGAGTGACTGTATGCATATATTCCAGGCAACAGCAAATGCGTGTCAGTTGCAACTTCCTTTCATTCGCAAGTAATTTGCACAATATCGATTTTCGTTGCTTCTCGCAACGAGTTTTAATTGCATTTTAAATGATATGCAAAAATTTTGTATACGCTTCATTACTCAACACTGTTTGTTGCCGGTCAGAAAAGTTTTAAAGAAAACTTGCTCATTAAAAGCACTGACCTCGCAAATGAAAGCAAGGATGGTCTGCGAGAGTGAAGGAACGAGGAAGAGTGACAGAGAGAGTGTGTGAGCAGAGCAAGAAGCATTTGTTTGCTCAACAGTTTCTTTGTTTGTTTTTGTGTCTTTTTTTTCTTCTTCTCTGCGTTGCACTTTGCGCCTGCCTGTCATGAGTATCAGCTGCTGCTGTTGTTGTTGCTACGGCCACGAGCCCATTGTTGCGGGAGCTTCCTCTCTTCCCATTCCTCTGCAATCAATCTCCCTCTCACACAGAACATCGATGTTGATTTTGTGCTTTTTTAGCCATGCCTTTGTTCTACTCTCTCATTGCTCATTGGCTGCTGCTGCTGCTCTTATTGCAGCTTTTGTTCTTTTATTTACCGCACACTCCTCTGATTAATGCAAGCTAATTGAATTAAGCTCGGTTTTAAATGTTGTTTTGCATTATTCACATTAATCAACTTCCTGAAACTCTCTTTCTCTGCATTAGCTTCCTGGTTGCCTGTTAATCGAAATTGAATAAATTGTCCAGGGTTTTAAGTTCGTTGACTGCTTTTTGTTGAATATTAAAGACATGATGCTCTAATTATGATCTTAGGTCTTTTAATTACAATATGCTAGAACCAGTTGAGAATTCTAAGTCGCAAAGTAAAAAAAACAGCTGTAAAGCTCATCTAGACCTTTGTGTGTTAATGTTGTTGTGTTATTTTGTTGAAACGCCGTTGTTAAAATAAGTTAAGTAGTAGAAAGAGGGTAAAACATTTGTTTTGAATAGGTATTACATATTTTGTCAGAATATTAAAATACCAAATTATAATGTACGCTTAACTTTGACCTTGATATGTCTCTGTTTATTAATCAGTTTTATGTGTGGCGCCATAACTGAAATCGCGCCTCCCACAACGGGGCATTTCATTTTTGTTTATATTCCTTGAATTTGCTTTCGGCACGTAGAGAAGCCGCAGTGCCCAAAAGCGGGCAACACAATTTGCCTTTTATCTTGACTGTCTCATCATTTGGGTGCGAGGAAAGTATGCAAGCAGTCCCTACACTTTCTTTTCGGATGGATCCCTCAATGGCCCCGTTGCGCGTGTCCTGTTCAAACGGAAGCCATTTATGAAATTGCTTTCAACGAGAAACAAGAGCAACAGCAATAATCATATAGAGAATACTTGGACTCGGACTTGGGCGTCGTATTGACGCGTGTGTCATATGATGACGACAATGGCATCTGGGTTAGTTAGCGGTTCGATTATGGCCCGTGTCAGATGTGAAGTGGTATGTCAGCTCGATTGGGTGTCGTCTGGAGGGCCATTAAGGACAAGATGAGCCGCAAGCGCTTCGAGGTATTTGAGGAGCACATCTTAAACCACTTCGCACACTATTTCAACGAGTTTCATAAATATTAAGCAAAGTATGTATTTGCTTGAATGCCAAAGCTACTACAAATGTTAAATCTTTGTAATTAAGCATTGTTAGCTTTATGTTTAATTTTTAAAGCTTTTTTGTTTTATGCAGCTTTAGAACTAAAGAAAATTCGAAAGTAAGTATAATATTATATATTAATCCAAAATGATTAAGACAGAAATTATAATTTAATTCAGTGGTGGGCACGAAATCGGAACTTGAAAGCACTACAACAACATTAACAACAAGAGTCTACCTAAGTTGGGAGCAGCCGCTGCTCCCGGAGCCACTGCGTGCCCACCGCTGATTTAATTAATGATTCAAAGAGTAAACAACTTCAATAAAAGCTTTACTTATAAGTAAATAAAGAATTTTTAACAGCAATAACTATTATATTTATATTAAAAAAGCTTCTAATATTTATATAAGGATTTCACATGTCAACAACTCTTTTTGGTAAAGAAAAAACAATCCAAAAATAGAACAACACTACTTGGTTTCTAATCAATCCAATCAACTTAACCCTTGTTTAAGTCCTAAGTAATAGTAACTCGTTTATTCTAGTGCCACTTGGGAACTAAATGCTGACGTCAATGGTTCAGCTTCAGGATAGGAATAGCAAGGATTCGCAGTTGGGGGGCGGAACAGGGACAAGGAAAGGGACAGCAACTGCACGGCACTTGAAACCACCTGGCTGACATATGGCCCGTGCTGATAGAAATTGTTTATCACCTCGACTCACACATTCACCGGCTCATGTAATATTCATAAATCCCTTGAATAACGCAATGAAGTTTCATCTAATCGGCGCAGCCATTTTGCTATTTATAGTCCTGGCAAAGGAAAAAAAAGGGAGACATGTTTAAGGATGGGCATGCATAATCAATTGGCGACTGTGTGTGTGTGTAATTCGACAAAATCATTCAAATAAAATGCAGCAAAATTATAAAAAGCTCAATAACTGATCAACTGCGATTTAAATGCGCAGCGTGTAGAGAGAACATCCCCTTCCTGCCACCTCTCTTCCCCCTAGTTTCTGACTGGGTTATTCATTAACTGTAGCAACAACAACAACACAAACCTTTTACGCCTTGTCTCTTTGTGCTGAATGTGCGAGAGCTACAACTCTTTCCGCTGTCTCTTTTCCACTCGCTGCTACTTCCGCATTCCTCTTTGCGATGCATTCGATTCCATTCATGAATAACACACTCAGACACACACACACACGCACACACACAATTAAACGAACTTTGGCTTCTTGGCGTCGCGTGTGGGCGTCAAAATGTCAGCAGTAAATAAAATTGGCGCATTTCGTGCCGCTGGATTTTCTGTGTTAATTTTGTTCTTTTTTGCAGAAAATGATTCTGAAGAACAAAACAAATGACAATCAAGGGTTGTATACAAGTTATCCATTGATATATTTCAGATTAATTGTATTTTTATAGTCCTTATGCGGGATTTTTTATTTGTTTTTAAAATGAATTCAATTAAGACTTAAAAGTGCTCTGGTGAAGAGGAAACAGCTATGAGATACCCTGTGCTTAAGCCCCTTTTGCAAAGCTGATTAAAGCACACACATGTCATTGTTATCTTCTTTTTTCTTTGATTTGAATGTGTTTTGAAAATCTTACGAGTCTATAATCCGCTCATAATAAACAGATGCAAAGTAGAGTATATACCATAAGTGACAAAAATCAAGACTTATAGCTTTTAAATAATTCTCTTTTAATTGTAAACAAAAGTAAATGCTGTATTACCCCATAATAAAATTTGATTAACAGATCTAGTAGTAAAAGAGCATTTAATGGATCACAAATACAAAAAAAAAGCAAGTGGGAAAGGCTATATTCGAGCTCCCGACTTAAGGATACCCGTAACTTATTTAAATAAATTTAAAATATTTTAATTGCATGCTTTTAGGCACTTACATTGCTTAAAAGCTTTAATCAGCCATTACCACTTTTTTATTTGTCAGAACTTGTTACGATTTAGTAAGTATTCATTGAAAATTTTGAATTTGAAAAAAAGTCTATTGCTCAACTTTTTTTGTGACTGCAAAAAAAAATTTTCAAAAATATTTTTGCTGGTATTTTTTATAATTGTTTCAAAATCCTAAAAATGATTATTTTAACCCCTTTTTCCTACTTTTCCTACTTTTTAGCAATTTTCAAAGTAACGAGTATAAGATCCAGAAATTAGTAATAGCCTTGACCTGAATATTATTTAATATGTAGTTTAAGTTCTCTCATTAAGTTAAAGTTAATTTGCAGTATATTTTGTAAGCTGCACTTTCTTTGTTTTTTTTTCAAGTTTTGCTTTTAAGCCTTTTTGTTCTCAAAATAAGAGCTTGGCGTCGATAATCAGTTCAATTAGTTCCCGTTAAGGCTGTCATCTAATGAGGTCATGCATATTTAAGTGCATTGCATTAAGTTAATAGTTGATAACTGATAAGAAAACTGGAGCATTGTTGCTCATTGTCAAGCCGAACCTTGCATAATGCGTACTCGAGTGTAAACAAAACTAAATACTTAGTAATCAAGATAATAATTTATATGCAACAATATCAGTCTTCTTTATAAGTAGAATAGAATATTTCAGAACTTGGACAGTCCTAGCTTAAAGCTTTGAGCCTTGTCCCTGACTTTAGCCTTCAGTCTCGCAGAAAGTCCCACTCAAATTTTCAGTATCAAGTTCAATGAAAAGCTGACATTGAATGGACGTACAACCCCCACCCCTAACCAGCTGCAGCTTTTAAAGCGCTCGTAACGTTGGTGCAAAAAGCAATGTCAAAAGCTAAAGTGCAATGCATAGAAAAACACACATACATACACATATATATATGTGTGCAAAATAAAGGGGAAGGGGAAGCTGCTTGTCAATGACAGCATACACACACACACACACACACACACATACAAGCCAAGATATTGTTTTCGTTGTGGCTATTGAAAATAGAAAATGAATAAAATAGAAGAGTAGACATCATGTAAAAGTTAAAGAAGATTCTGTTCATTCACTTGGTGGGGGGTCGGTCGAAAGCAAATAATTGGCAAATTGATGCTGACAATTGTTTCAGTTTCTCAGTCGCAGAGGCCAAAAGAGCAGAAGAGAGCACCAACAAAGGGATAGATAACGGCATTCTCACGCACACACACACGCGCACATTCACATGCGTAGATGTAAGTACATGCGTGTATATACACACAGTCATTTATTTATAGTGTTTACTTGGCTGTGTAACACTTACCAAGCGCAATAGCAATTGCAATTGCAATTGCAGTTTTTGTTGCTGTCTTTCTCTTTCTCGCTCTCGCAGTGTTGTTATCAATATTCTCCCTTTGTCATTAACAAACTGTAATTATTTTTTTTAGTTTTTCTACTATTCCACGATTTAACTTTTTTCTTCTTTTGTATCAAATATTAATCAAATCAATTGCAGTTTTGTCTTGCTCGTTGCAGTTGCAGAGTCGCGTTCACTTATTAAAATTTTTAAGATTATGTACTAATTAAACAACTTTTAACCGCGAGCAGAACTTTGCAGCAACTGATGCAAGATGAACTAACTAGTGTTGGGTAGCTGAACAAAAAAGAGTTGTTCACTGAAGAGAGCAAGTGAACGAACATGCTCATTTCAAATTGTACTCACCAACACACCAGTGTTGCAAGGTGTTGAGCGCCCGTAATAAGCTAGGTTCTGAGTAAAAATAAGCTAAAAGTAAAAATAATTTGCTGAAAAACAAGCTTTTTCCAAATGAAAGGAAACTTACAAAATTATTAAGTTGTTATTTAAATTAAATTAGTTATACAAAATCATCGTTTTTTTGAATAAGACTAACACATTTTTGTGCCGCAATCCATGTCTGTGAAATTAAAAAATATATATATAAAAAATATAAAATGCTATATATATGGCTATAATTTGTAAGCTATTCTATTTTTAAATTCATGCTAGATCTAGCCTGAAAGAAGCTGAGCTGGCAACACTGCAACACACCGACAGTCTTTAAACGTGTGGCAGCCTTGGTTCGCATAAATGGGACGTTGGTCAGTTTTAGGTCATTTTAAAGAAGGATCCATTTTCCAATACGCATAAAAAAATACCAAATAAGCTCAGCAGCTTTTTGTCATGCATTTGAAAATTGCACGTTACTTTTGATTCCCAATAGAATTTGTCTTTAATAATTTGAATAACAAAATAATACGCCGTGTTAGTTATTTGTATTTTATTATTATTGATTTAATTCAAGTTGTATGCAAATATTGCTTCTGTATTATATACTTACTAATATATACGAATATTTAATGAATAGAATAATCTGTAGTTAACACTTTTTGAGATGTCCAAATGTTCTACATTGAAATGCGCCCAAATTTAGAGATTAGTAGTAAATGTATTAGTAGAACATTTTTGTATAGTTATGAAATATGTATGAGTATTGGTTATAAGTAATTCGTTACATTTGGAGTTATTAAAACTAAAATGCTAGACAAAGTGGATAACAAATTATTCAAACCTGTCACAGGCGGCAACTTATGATTTTTGAAACTACATATGTAGTACATACTTAATATTATAGCATTATAATCGACATGCATGCAAACAAGATATTTGCTACTCACTAATCAACAAATTCTTACACAAAATTTCAACACATTTTTTACTTGTGGAGTTTTTTTTTTTCAAATTGAAATTTTCTTAGGTTTCATTTTAAATATTTCATAAATATTTTCAAGCACTTGAATTATAGTTTAGCTTACACGTACAAATAAATTAGTTACATACATATATTGTTATATTTAATTGTGTGTAGCATTTTCAACGGAATCTCAACATTGCAAGGAAGATATTTGGCTGCGTTTCGTTTTAAATATTATTAACTTGGCTTAGACTAATGAAACTTGCTTTATATAAGTAGCTAAATAAATGTATATAAGTGTAGTATTTCAATTGATGTGCATATAAATGTTTGAGTGATGTGTGTGCTAAGTATTTAAAAGTAAACATGTGCCAATTGTGTATGAAATAAATAAAAAGATAATTATAAATTTGTTTGTCGTTTAATTTTATTTTTAGTTTAGACCTTAGCTAATAAATTCCGCTATAAAATCATAATTTTACAATATATTCTTAACAATTTATTTAATATCGAGATTAACGTTGGTTTCCTTTTTTAATTATACATGCTTTGAACTTACTTGCCTAAGAGGAATTGACTAAGAAATTGTACAAAATTATTGAAACAAGGTTGTTGTTGCCATCAATTGAAACTCCTTCAAGCATTTGCCAAACAGAATACCATATAATTGGATTTTAATGGATATGTCTCTTCGATCGGTATAAGCTTTTGGCAAATGTCTTGAGAGGAAAATCATTAATCGGAAGCATTAAATTCACATAGTCGCAACTAAAATTAATATTACACAAAAAAACATGTACATATTATTACTATCGAAATGTAATTAGAGCTAATTTTCACTAGAAAATTTTCACAAATTATATAATTTACATATTGGGGATATTGAGGGGAAACCCCCGAATAACAACATAATGATCAGCTTTTTGGGATAAATTTCAAAAAAAAATTGAAAACAATCTCACGAAATGTTTGTTTCTCAGTATTATAACAACAACACAGCCCATAAACAAGAGGTAAAGTTTTGTGGCCAGTTTACAGTATAATCTCTGTGGAGCGACGCTGGAGCGGATCACCGCCCAGGACAGGTGAGACTTTGGTCGTATTGGTGACAACACCATTGCGACTGGTTACAGCGGTCAATGTCAGCGGCTGCGGCTGCTTGGCCACACTGATCACGCTGGGCGTTAAAGTTAAGGTGGCGGTGGAGCTATCGTTGCTACCTGGTGCCGGTGGTGGACGTTGCAATTGGGGTGTGAGTGGCATGCGACGCCTCCTCACAGGCGACTCCTCCTGCAGCACCGCCGACTTGCGGATCGTCTGCTGCAACAGGGCGTTGACATCGATGGCTGGCCAGGCGACCAGCGAGACGCTTCGTCATAAATGCGAATCCAGTGGAGATGAGCTGCGTTTGAGCCGTATATGCTTGCTCCAGTGCTTGTTGTTGTGGTTGCCACCACTGCAGTGTGGTTTCTCCTCCTCCTGCTCGTGCTCCTCCTGGTGTTTGGCAGTGGTCGCTGCGCCACCTACGGTGGATGACAGCGAAAAGTACTCGGCGGATTGACTTAGCGACGAGGCATCCGCATCGGTGATGCCATCTCCATCGCCATCGGCTAGTTCACTGCGCATCGTGTGCTCCTGGGTGCTCAGTGGCGTCAGTGTGCTGCTGTGCAGCTCCTCCTGCGTTGGCGTGCTCACAATCGTATGATCCGCTGCCGTGCAGAAGGATTCACGCTGACCCGTCGTCTCGTCCTCGTCATCATCGTCATCCTCATCTCCAGCGTATTCCTCCTCCTCCTCCTCGTTGCTGCAGCGGCCACAGCAACAGTTGTTGGTGTGGCAGGAGCAAAAGCTCTTCAGGCTGCTCTGTTCATGCGTCAAACAGCGATGACAGTCGGCGGACACGGTCAGCTCATGGCCCAGATCCTCGTCCAGGCTGCTGCAGGAGCTGGTGCGCGCCTGATCGCAGCTGCAGCTGGAGCAGCGTGAGCAGCTGCTGCAGTAATCCTGCATGGCATCGGGCACAAAACGCTTGCGCTTAATCCGCACGCATTCGTTGCGCGCTGGCGCAGCACCAGCGTAGGCGCGTGCCGTGCTGCTGGAGCTGCTGCCCATGGCGGGCGTCAGCTGCTGCTCATCCTCCGGCTGTATGCCCAGGCGCACATCATCATCATCATCATCGTCGCAGGACAGCTCATCCGTGCCAATGGTCGTATTGGAGTTGAGGGAACCGCGTCGCCGCTGACGATGCTGCTCACAGAGCGGTATCAGATTCATGGGCGCACCGCCGCCCTCACTGGCCACCTTATACGGGAAATTGGAAGTCGCCGTGCTGCTGTTGTTCTCCGTTCCGGTGGCCGCATCGATCTCAATGGCAATTGCAGTCGAATGCAGCTGCGGACGCTGCTCCTCGTTGCTGTTGGTGTTGGTGTCCAGGGAAGACTTGTTGTTGTTGTGTTTCTTGTGGTGCTGTCGCTTTTTGTGGTGGTGCTGCGGCTGAGCTGGAAGTGGACTGCGCTTGGAATGTGACTCCTGATGATGCTGGTGACGACGACGTCGCTTGGATGCTTCATAGTGATGATGATGGCAATGATGATGACAGTGATGATGATGCGTGGTCGTTGTCGTCACATGGTCAGCACAGTGGCAGCTGCTCATGCAACAGCAACGCTCCATGGACGTCTGTGTGGCATTGTGACGCTTGCGGCGATGACAACAGCACGTGGATGATGCACGTGCTCCCTTCGCGCTCCCATTGGGCAGCAGCCTGGGCGTATTGGGCTTGTGTACAATGACCACCTCGAGGGCATCGAGGGCAACGGCCACCGCGGCAGGCGACGGACTCTGACTCTTGCCACTGCCCCCCGAGCGTGGCAGCAACTTGCTGCTGTTGTTGTTGTTGTTGAGGTTGTTGCTGTGATGATGCTGATGCTGATGATGATGGTATTGAAAGGCGCGATTGTCATGGCACTGACCAAAGTCCAGCACCTTGAAGTGCTCGTCGTCGGCCCGAGCGGTCAGCAGATGATCGTCGCCGCTGCTGCTCAATGTGATCGCCTGCGACAATTGTCGCTCCTCGGAATGCGAAATGCGCAGATTGTGTTCGTGTTGTTGTTGTTGTTCATTTTCGTGTTGTTGTTGATTTTCGTGTTCCTGCTGCTGTTGTTGTTCTTCGGGGGCAAACTGCTAATCGCCACGTCTCAAGTCACGCGGCTTCGTGTTGTTGCGATAGATCCACACCTGCAGCAATATGGCGATGTCCAGGCTGACCTGCAAATTGGATCGATTTATTAGACATTTTCGCACAATTTTATATTTAGCACAAGGCTCCAAAATGTTGGAGAAAGAAACCCAGAACCCTTGTAGAGAATATTACAATTTGGTTAAAGTTGAATTAATTTATATTTTTTTATAAAAAGAATTAAGTTTATGAAACCTTAGTTTTTATATTCTTGCAGAGAATATTATAATTTGGTTAAAATTGATTTACTTTTATTTTTGGTATTTAACAGGATACAAATGTTGGAAATATTTGATAAAAAGAATTAAGTTTATGAACTGAAACCATAGTTTTTGATATTCTGGTAAGGAAATTTAATTTTTGGCAATAATTAATTTTTTATTTTTGGTTTTTAAAACAATAAAAAATATTGGAAATTTAATAAAAAGCATTCAATTTATGAATTAAAACCTTAGTGCTTATATTTTCGTAGAGGACTATAATTTTGTTAATGATTAATATTTTATTTTTTGTTTTTAAAACGATTAAAATGTTGGAAGTTTAATAAAGAGAATTAAGTTTATGAATTGAAATCTTAGTTTTTATATTCTTGGTTAAAATTGATTTACTTTTATTTTTATTTTTGATATTTAACACAGTAAAAATGTTTTAAATATTTAATGAAAAGAATTAAGTTTATGAATGGAAACTTTAGTTTTTTTTATTCTTGTAGAGGACTACAATTTTGAAAATAATTAATTTTCTATTTTTGGTTTTTAAAATGATAAAAATGTTGGAAATTCAATAACAAGAACTAAGTTTATGAATTTTCAAGAATTGAGTGGATACAGATGTTAAAAAAAATTTAATGCCGAAAAGGATTATTCAATCAAAAATGTATTCAAAAACACTTTTATTAATTTCCGTAAAGTGCTCACGAAAAATCATGTAAAAAAAAGAGTCCGTATGTTTGAAAATAATCGGCATTTAACAAAGAACTTAAAAAAATGTAAAGTAATAAATGCAATTCTAAAATAATTATGATATAGAAAGGAGACTGTTTTGGAGCCTTAATTAATTAATTAAACGCACCTGCAGCGTGCCACAAATCCAAAACTGCGATGGTGCATTTCTAGCAATAAAGTAACCAGTCTTGAACATATCACCGAGCGTCCACATAATCACCATGTGTATGCTCATACCATATGTTGATTTATTCTTAAAGTTGCGCAGAAACTGCGGTGCACCTGTCAAGCAACCAGAGTTTATATTATTATTTATATTATTTAATTATCTATTGAATTATGAGCAGACTTTACCCAGCATGGCCTCTGTAAAGACGGCCACAAAGCCCATGGCTTCCATGAACCAGTGAACGGGCAGCATGAGATATGTGATGGCAGCGCCAACGGCCCAAACGACGAGCATCATGTCCAGATACGACTGAAAGTCTGTCCAGTTCCAAAAGTATTTGAAATCCAGATCTGTAAATTTTTACAAAATCAGTTTAATTAATGTTAATGTCTTGTAATTTGTATGCCCTAAATACATATATTGTTGTACAAGTGTTATACAACTGTTATACAGTTAGTAACAAACTGAAATGCACACAGATTTAAGACAGAGAAGAAATAAAACTATTTTAAAAACTGTTATACACCATTAACTGTTATATATTTCGTAACTACAATCACATCTAACATCGACAATAGTATGACAATAACATTTAAGAAATAAAGCATATTTTTAAAAACTGTTATGCACCATTAACTGTTATACTGAAACTGTTATATTTCTCGTTAGCGGGATTACTTCCAAAACTAGCAATTTCCTAATTTAAAATTAGGATGGAAGGAATAAAGCTTTTTTTAAAAAGTGTTATACACCATTTACTGTTATACTGTTATATATTTCGAAAGTACAATCACATCAAAAATCGACAATAGTAAGACAATACGATGGACGAAATAAAGCACATTTTTAAAAACTGTTATACACCATTTACTGAAACTGTTATATATCCCGATAGCGGAATTACTTCTCAAACTGACAATTTCCTAATTTTCAAGCTCACACTCAAACTGTTATACTGTTATAGGTCAACTGTTATACATATCAAGCAACTGTTGTGGGCAAATCAAAACATTCACTTGTTTGTAAATCAATTCTTCTTATTGTTGCCTACTTTTAAGCGCAGCACACACACAGATACACACACACACTACTTCATGGCCACCACGTTATAGCCAAGAAGCCCAAGGCGTGCCACTACTATAATTAGCCCAGGCAGACGCCTGTTCATTGATCAATTTATGGCCTCCATATCCGCCTGCTAACCCAGTTTATTGTACTGCCCTGCGAGGGTCGACTGATAAGGTGAAAGTAAATGAGCAAATGCTAAAATACCGTAAATGGCGCGTAAAGATAAAGATAGAATAGAAGAGAAGAGAAGCATAATAAAAAAATGGGTGGAGAAATCGTTGAGTCGATTGAAATTGAAACTGAAACTGGGCGTGTCGTCTTGTGTGTTTTACTGTACTGTGAGCTGTGGCTATAACATGTCAGGAAGCTTCTACATTAACGAAGATGGCGCCATCAACTGTCGCTGTCACGAACGAAACTTTTCAATGAAAACGACACCTGAAATTCGTCGACTTACCATTCAGATAATGCCTGGAACGTGCACGTTTCAAAACGGTTGCATCCGTGGATACAGAGGCCCCAAGGTCCGTGTCCGTCAACACTTTTGGCAACTGCAGCTCGTCACCTGAAATTGCCAACAATTTAATTATGAGTATCGAATCAGAATAGAGGTTTGAAAATAGCTCGTTAACTCACCCCGCAGCGCGTGCTCTCGTGTATTCGCATTCAAGCGTTTGACCTTCACGCAGAGATGGATCATTAGGAACATGGTGACGTTCATGACGACGCTCTGCACCAGCAGTGGAAGCTCGTAGCGGCTGGAGAACCTGCAAAACGTTAATATCATACATTATTAGTACGAGTATTTACGAGCAAATGGCATTATAATTAGTTTAGCTTATGCACAGTGTGACAAAATCAATGCAAATTAACTTGTGTAGAAAAAAAGGGGAGAGAGAAAAAGATTGAGAAAATGAGAGACAGCTTAGCAGACTTGGCTTGATTTCTAAATTTATTCTGCATTCGATTTAAATTAATATAATCAATTCCTATTATCAGCGGTGGGCATGCAGTGGCTCCGGGAGCAGCGACTGCTCCCAACTATTTTTCTGCCTATTCGGCGCCATTTAGTCGCACAAAAGACTGGCTGTTGATGTTGTTGTTATTGCTGTGCTCCCGAATTCAGAGATCGTGCCCACCGCTGCTTAATATCGTAATGGGTATAAAACAACAGTTTAGGTCTGATTCTTTTTGCTGTAAAAAATAATGCTAAAAATAACAACAATTTTTACTTGAAAATCTGAACACGAACTCAACGGAGTGTCGACGAATTTTCGGTGTATTTTAACATCACTAAATCAAAGTATATAAATCATAATTTATATAGTTTAATGTGGTAAAGAGCCTTTTTATTAATGCCAGCATTTAATATACTTTTAAATATTTGCCACGTCAATTTTGATATTCGCCACTTTCTTGAATCATTTCTTAAACGATTTATAATAGAGCATTGTCAGTTGCTCAGAGTGCTGTGTACTATAATCATAATGATTAATTATAAATTATGCCCAAACAAAATAAATTGACAAACATTTTGGATAAATTATGATTTATATTTATGTATATTAGATTCCGCAAAAAATATGCTTGGAAAGAAAATCAATAGTGCGCTTTAAAAGGCGGCCACAAGAACGAAGAAACAAGTATATTTTTAACCTCGAGCCAAGGGTCGGTGTCAAGCGAAACTGTCATAAATTTGACAGGCAGCAAGTGTTGGGTCGGGCTACAACAAAGGGGAAAACTGGAACGTGTTGAACATTTGGCAAAGCCCCAAAACCAGCATAAACTAAGCCAAAAATAAAGGCAACATAAAGCCAACTGACTACGCATTAAATGGGGATTTGTTCGTGTCGATTGCAAGTGCCATTAAAAGCGCTCTAAATGCTTCGGTTTCTGTTTGTTTGTCTGTTTGTGATAAGTTCCCAGTTCTGTCGCACTCCATTATAATTTTGTTACAAGCGCAAATGTGTACAAATACATACATATAAATGTCAGATATTTGGGCTGTCAAATGAGGTGCGCCCCAAAATAGGCAACATATTTCATTAACACACGATAACAAGTTTGGCATTTTAGTTTTGGTTTTGGGTTTTGGCTTTTTCTCTTTTTTTGCCATGTCGTTGGCAGAGCAAAATTGAATTACAAGTCCTGCCATTTAATGCCGTTTCAGTTTTGGGGCCAAGCCCACGCAAATTGGCAACACAGTTGGCCCTAAATGACATGCACAAATGGCCAACAAAGCAAATTCATTTATTTTTTTTGCAAATTGTTGTTTCGTAGATTGTGACTGAGATATATTGCCATGGAGTTGGTTGTTGATTTAGACAGTGAATATAGATTTCTTACAGCTGATAATGTGCTGTAAAACAGCTCTGTGTAATGAAAAAAAAACATTATAATTCGAGTTAATCATTTCAGCTTTAGTTTTTATATTTAAGCACGAAAAAATTGTTGCAATTCGTATAACAACTTTATTTTATTTAAATAAAATTTATTTAAATAATGCATAAGGCTAATACAATATTAAAAAGAT
>JBAMBJ010003760.1:0-14663 GCA_037043495.1 Drosophila recens | reverse complement strand
GTATATTTAATGATGATGATAACTAACCCAAATGTGTTCCAATACCAAAGCAGTCAATCTTATGGCCCTGCTCGTTCAGACTGAGTATGGTATCCTCGTTGATGTCATTGGAGGCGACAATGGTCAGTTTGTTGAACCACGGCACCTTGAAGCGTTCGGCCACCTTCTCGAATGCTTCGCGGGCGAGGCAGGACAAGTAGGCCAAGTCGCCGGAATCGATACGTATGCCCAGTGCATGATAGCCCAGATCATTGAGTGCCAAAGCGACGGCGCTAAAATTCAGTAATCCACTCCTGCAGAAAGTTAACATAAAGAGAGAGAAAAGAAAAGAGAGAGAGAACAAAGTGAGCGTGCATTAAAACAAGGTGAGTAAAAGCTAAAGGTGCTGCTTTAGGTTTCAATATTCAATTCAATATCTTTTGCTACTAATTTGAAAGCGATTCGAGTACAACAAAAAGGGGCGTGGCCCTGTCTAGGCAATTGTGCATAATGCATTTCTGTGAGCTTTATGTGCTTTATATATTAGAATTATAAGTAGTTTATTTTGCCAGGTGTTTGCTATGTCTAAGACGGGGTTCAAACGTTCGGTTTGAGACTCTGGAGACACAAATCAAGCTTCAATTACTGAAAGCCATGCAGTGTGCTCTCTCGGACGCTTTGTTTAAATTGAAACTAATTAGATATACATACATACATACATATGTATATATCTTGGACAACAAAAAAAAACACACGAAAAATCAATAAACAATTACACAAAAATGAATTAACAAAGTTTGGCATTTGTTTAATGAATAAAAGCAAACACAGGGAATTCAAATGATAATTATAATAAACAAATAAGACACATACATTTGGTTTGGACAACATATATGTATATAGTATAAGGATGTTTTAGTGTGTGTGTGTATATATCTATTGTTTTTGCAACTCAAACTGCCTCAATTATTCTTAAAAATGTTATAAATTGTTTGGCTTTCCGTTGAATTTCGTATTGTTTTATGAATGTAATGAATGTCTTGATTTTTTTGTTTGTGAATACATATGTATGTGGAGTTTTTTTTGTAGAAGTGTTTTACATACCTCTGCCAAAATAGTGCCGGGAAGTCATTTTTACTATGTTAGATGGAATAATTTGATATTTTTTTTGGGCCGTTTTCGATATATTCTGATTATTCGGTTAATGTTTAATGTCACAGTTCACGAGCAGAAAAAAAAGGATTTAAAAAAAAGAATACATAAATGAATTTAAGTTGGTTAAAAAATGAAAATGTAAATGAACCAGTTGGAGTTGGGTGTTAGTATTGCATTAAAGCATTTATAGAAAAAATAGAGAGAGAAAAAAAAGAAGTGACCCAAATACAAGGCATAAAAGTTAAGAAAGAATAACAAAAATTATATAAAAATTCACATGGCAATTAATTTAGAAAAATTAGAAGATTAAATGATTACTTAATGCACATCACCTGTTTTTGAATGCCTTTTAATTCTGTGCTTAGGACCAATACATAGAGAGCATATACACGTACAAACATATATATAATATATACATTGGAATCGGTGTTACATATATGTTGTATATGCATGTAAATGCATAATTTTGAATTTAGCAGCAAATAGTTTTGATTGATTAAAACAGCGGTGGGCACGAAATCTGAATTCGGGAGCAGCCGCTAGCTCCCGGAGCCCATGCGTGCCCAACGCTGGATAAAAATGTTGATAGGGATTAATTTTTATGGATAGAATATTCCGAAATGAAGGAGAACCCAAAAACGAGACATGTGAAGTGAATTTACAGGATATAAGTATACTGAATATTTTAAAAATTAGTTGAAAATAAAATCGAAAACAAACACGGTAACCAAAAGATGATATTTCTGATAATTTTTGTTGTTAGTTTAAAAAAGAAGATTATTGTCCCAGTAAATAGAGCGTTTCGGTACGTGACATTTACCTGAATGACTTCTCGACATATTTTGGTAGGTATGCCGTCCCATTAAAGGACGTTGATGCGATGAATGCTGTGGTTGCCACTCTTGCAGCTGAAGCTGAAGCTGGAGTTGAGCATGGACTTGCAGTTGGAGTTGGAGTTGAGGTATCTGTGATTGCAGCAACTGTCGTTGTTGTTATTGATGGCTCTGTGATGGCTGTTGTTTTGGTTAGACCATTTGTGTGCACAACATGCTCATGCTGGCCATTGATCTTGCCACTGTATCCATTGAGGCCATTTAGGCCGTTGGGCGTGGTTGGCGGCGTTAAAGGACCGCCATTCGTTAGTTGACTAGACCTGGATTTGGTATCGTTTGGAACTTGTATGATCTGTTCTGTTTCTCGGCTGTTGGGAATACTTTAATTATTACATATGTACTTTCTGACAAAACAAACAACTCATAAATCGAAGGAGGAGACAGAGCTAAACGGGACAAGAGACAAAGATACGACCAATTTCTTGTAAACTTTTGTTATGGTTGTTGATGTTGTTACTGTAGCTGTTAGGACTGTTGGATTAAGTTTGTGCAAAAGTAACAAACGAAACACAAGGGACAACAACAAACGAAAGAATGTTAACATAACTCAACTGAATACTGAATGAATTAACCAAAACCGTTCCGAGAGAATCTGCCTAAAAGCGAAATACCTCTTAACATCGTACGTGTCGACAAGCGCCATAAAGCCATCCGGAAATGCAATGGCATACGAGACCATGGCTGCCAATTCACCCTCACTCGACTCCTCCGTGGACACGTCGAGCACATGCGACAGCTGTTGACGATGACGTACGGCATGTTCCAGCAGATCCTCCATGACACCTAGCAAAATTTAACATTAATTGGCAAATATCTCATCATATCTTAAGGAATTATTTACCCGTCTGCTTGTGCTTTAGTAGACGTGTCTTCAGCTCACCCAAGCTACTGAAGCTGGTGATATAGGCATGTGCATGCGTTCCCTTGACGGGTATGTTGAAGAGCTTGCCGGCCAGCACATTGGAGGTGCCATCAAAACCACCTTGAAATTTAAGAGAGAATTGTCAATTAAAAGATCTTTTATAAAGTTAAAGTTCAATAAAACTATTTACATCGAAACTTCGTTATTTAAATATTTAAGATATGTTAGCATTAACATTGTAACAAAAACATACGAATAAATAAATTGAACAAATGAATATGTTTACTTTATTTAGGTTTACAAGAAATTTTGTTTTTGTTAAAATTGAGTTTTCTTTGTTCGATTTTGTTAAATGAATTCTATTAATCATTTAACTAATTATAAAGAAAAAGTGTTTTTCATACCCGTTACTTAAAAAATAAGTAAAAGGGTATATTGTATTCCTTGAAATGTATGTAACAGGGAGAAGGAAGCATCTCCGACCCCATAAAGTATATATATTTTTGTTCAGTATCAACAGCCGAGTCGACTTGTCCGTTTGTCCGCCTTCAAGATATTAGGATTGTATTACTAATTAACGTTAACTACTATTTTTACCTATCATCCTTCTAAATCGTAGAAAGATTGCACAAATAGAAAGGTGGTAATGGCTGATTAAACTTATAAAGCAATGCAAGTGCCTAAAAGTATGTAATAAAAAATATTTTTATTTTATTTTAATAAGTAACGGGTATCCCATAGTCTTTTCCACTTGTTTTTTCGTGAAAATAATTTTTTTAAATACTTGAAAATGTGTTATTTTCATTGCCTATTTTATGCACCTTTTTTCTATAAATGGTAAAATATAATATTTAAAATTTTAGCTTCTTTTTAATGCGGTTTTTAGATGATTATCGTACATCTGTTTTTGTTTTTCTTAATGAACAATTCGGTGTTAATAACAGCTATTAAAATTAAAATTCTCATTAGGGAAATTGAAATTTACAGGCATTGGTTGATGACACCCCTGTGTCATGGCTGCCCATTAAAATGAAAGACTTCAAAGACCTTGGACGCGTGAGTCACGACGCGCACGCGACCCTATCGATTGAGAATTGAGTGAGAAACCCTGATCCTACATATAATTAAACGCATTACAAAGTTGAGGCGAATGCTTCCTTATCGAAAGTGGGCACAGGAAGCGGAAAAGGTAACAAAAGTTACGATGTGTGAGCGCCAATTGAAAACCAAACAAAAAAACAAGGTGCCAAGCAGAGACTGGTACCGTTACCGACCCACACATGGAACTGGCGGCAAAAAGGAAACTTTTCTCGGGCTTTTTCGGGGCTCTGTTGTGCGTTGCGTGTGCCACCCACTTTTAACACATAGACGTGGAGAGTTCTTGAACTTTACAGCGCAGAGATATGGAGAAAACCCAGAGAAATCAACTGAGAGAGAGAATGGAGTTGGCATAACAAGGTGGGAGCCACATCGAGTGACAGTGACACGTGCTTTGCATGCAAGCACATCATAAAAGACCAGACAAACAATACAAAATTGACGACTACCCCAAATATAAAAAAGAACAAGAAAAATCCGTCTGGATCGATCAATGCGGGCTTAGGGCAAGGAAAGAAAATGTAGGCGCTAGTTTCACGGCGTTTTTGGGTTTCTTTTTTAATTGATTATGGCCCAGCTGCATGCAATTTGGCAATGTCAAAAGGCAATATCGCACACAATATCGTTTGACCTTAGTTGTCTCACCTGTGTACGAATACTTTGATGCGGATAAGCCTCCGTCGGGTCCCTGCGCTCGACGCAGCCCAAACTCCAATAGCTTGACATGTTTCCCAGCCACCATGCGATATCGCGCTGCATTTGTCGCCATCAAGCTGAGCAAACATAAAAACAGAAATGGCAATTTATTGTGAATATAATAACTTTTATTACCATCACTCACCTGGCATAGTTCACAAGCGTTAAAAGCGTTGTTTCCAGCAGCTGTACAATTATTAAAGGTCCTTCGAGCTTGATAATGGGAACTCTGTGAAGAAAATCGAAAAATATTTAAGGGGGTATTCTAGTGTAGAATTTTAAAAAAATCTAAATTTTTTCTTCATGTTTTCAAAGTTTAGACATTCAAAAGTATGCCATTTAAAGGATCTTTCAAAATTCCTGTTGTTTCATGAGTTATAGCCGTTTTAGTGACGTGGCATCGGTTCCGGTCTTCCTTGTCTCAAAACTTTGAACGCGTTTTTCTCGAAACTACTTTTTTCGAGCTGGCGGTAAGGATATCTCGAGTTCTAACAAACCGATCTACTTCAAATTTGGAGAGTATGTTCTTTATACATCTCTTCATCGCATAAACCTTGCCCAAAACTATAACTTCTCATTTAATATTTTTTAAAACAATTCGGAATTGTTAAAAAGACAAAAAAAAAAAAAAAATTTCAAACTGCCGCAATTTTTAAAAAAAAAATTTATAACTTATCCTAGGTTTGATAGCGGCATCTATAATAATTAAGAATCCGTCTGTTTTTTTTGTCTCAGATCACCAGGAGGGCTGGAATCATGCACGCCAGGACACCCTCTCTCTTTTTTAACCCCACACTTTGACTGCTCATAACTTTGTCAATTTTAATTTCTTATTTTGATTAATTTTTTTATGTAATAATAAAACATCAATAAACAAATGATAAAAATAATTATGGTAAAAATATTTTTGGTTTCCTTTGTACAGCGCTTAAAAAACCGGGCGCAATTCATGTCTCTAAATTAGAATACCCCTTAATAGATTATAACATCAATGTTATCAGCTCTCAACTTACCGTGGAAATGCAACAGTGCCCTCATCAATGGCATAAAGTGTCACATCATGTGCCGTCAAATTGCCCAAATACTCGAAGAATTCATTCTCAATGCCCTCTGGCAGGGTTTGCCTCAGATACTCAATATCTACAAATGCAAGTCAGTAAATAAATGTTAAGCAAAATAAATATAATTAACAATTAATTTAATTTACCGCTTTGGGAGTAATGAAAGCTATCCAGAAACTTGAGACACTCCTCGAGGCCAGCAAAGATGGTAAATTCACCGTGGAATGGATTGTTTCGGAAGAACAAATCAAATACAGCCTGATCATCCGTTTTGGCCGACTTCCAGTAGGCATAGGCCATTGTAATTTGATACAAATCTGCGGTTAGTTAATCAAACAAAAAAATATATAGATAGCCCGATAAGCACCCACGATAGACTGTCACAATGATTATCAAAAGCAAAAAAAAATTAATGACTATGAAATGATGGCTACCATTTTTATTACATACAATACAACTCGACCGATAAGATATGGTCAAAGTTCTCCAACCTGATGCATAATTAACCATTGCAAATTCTTATCTAAATTTGTAAATATAAAAGTCTCCGAGATCGTCTATTTGCATACTTGCACCTATATAAAAATAGAGTCAACTAAAAATGTACAAATGTAAATGTCAAGCAAAAGCTTCGACTATTTTGGATTGCCTTCGTTGCCGTATGGAAGTGAATTCTACGATTTAGTCAAAGCATAAGCAAAATGTTTTAAGTTCCACGTTTCTTATTTTTTAATTTGCTCGAATTGTCTGGACATTTTTTAAAATAAAAGCTGAAACTGTAAGTAAGTTAAGTTACTATCAACTTTTATCATTTAAAAAACGTTAAATTTATTGTATATATTTTCTCGTCCATTTAAAAATTTATATTTATTGAAATTTAAAAAACTATGCTGACCCAAAAAAAAAAGAAAATAAAAAAATTATTAAATAAAATGTCAAAATTAATGTAATATTTCTTTTAATTTTTATTTTTTTGGTAAACAAGTTTTAATTTTATTTAACAGGCTTTCTGTTACCTTTGGGGCAACTTAATCTAGTTTTAAGTTTGAGAAAAACGAACATTTAATATTTCATTCTCTCAAAAAATTTTAAAGTTATAAAAAGTTTGGTAACAGTCTAGTAGCGGAACTACTCTCAAAAAAAAAAAATAAAAATATATTTTAAAAAGAGGGCGATTTATCATGAATTTTGGTGAACAAATTTTTATCGGGTCTCCGCTATTATTTTTTAATGGAATTTTTAAATTTGTGATGCAAAATGAGCTTTTGCTTGGTTGCTTTGTGCATTTTGCAGTGAAAATATCAAAATTTCAAAATTCAATTAAAAAAAAACTAGCAGAGACCCGGTAAAAATTTGTTCACCAAAATTCATGATAAATCGCCCTCTTTTTAAATTATATTTTTATTTTTTTTTTGAGAGTAGTTCCGCTACTAGACCTTTACCAAAAGTTTTATGATTTCATTTGAGATAAAAATAGCATAGCTTTACTTTTTTATAGCACTGTAAAACCATTATTTGCTCATGCCATGATTTCATAGAAAAAATCAAGAAATGTAAATATAGGAATTTTAAGAAAAATCTGATATGAACGTGTTAATCTACTTGAATTAAATTTTTTTTAATTCAATAGAACTGAGCAAGAAAAATTAAATTAATGATGTATTTTCACAACTTTTCAAAAGTTTTAAACTTAGAATTAATTTGCCTTATGTAAATACATAAAAGAATGACTATGACTTGTACATTTAATTTTAAACTAGAATTTTTAATGGAATTCAGTTTATTTAGAAAAAGAACTGTTCAGAGAGAAAGAGAGGGGGAAGTTTCTAGGACTCACCGGTGAGCAGTGGCTGGACAACGCCATTCTGATTCATTCGTCCGCGATCCATAAATTGGCCGCCCGAATTGCAGCTCATTTCACGGTCATTCATGATCACACAAATTCGTTGTAGTTGTCGTTGTTGTTGTTGTTATAATTGTTGTTGTTGTTGTTTTAGCTCTTATTGACACGTTTGTAGGTCGTTCACACACACAGAACGTGCCAAATAAATAAATTAAATTATTATATATTGCAGGCAATTGAATCCCAAAAGCCGTTGAACTTTTGTCTTAGTATATGTATCTGTATCTGTATCTACAGCTGTGTCTTTATCTGTATCTATAAAATTGAGATGTTTAATAAGTAATTTATATTTTTTGTGTTCATTTAAGTTTGTTGTTTATTACAATCAAGTTGCTTGAATGACGTAAGCAAAGCGTCTCGCAAATTAAGTGATACGAATCTTAGGATCACACCCTGTACATATGTACATATGTATCTGTAAGTGTGTGATGAAATAGTTAACTATAAGCAAATGCATAAAACTTAATCAGCTGTAAAACAAATCTAAAAAACTGCAAAGTGTTTAACATTTATATTTTGTTTTTGTTTTTTGCATACGTTTGAGTTATCAGTCAGCTTTATCACTTGTTACAAAGAGGCACTGGGTCAGTTGCGACCGATAATGCTGACTATATACTATGTATATAACTTTGTCGGAGCGTTTAGATTGCTCCAAAAAAACACTGAGCAAAAATTGTGTTTTTTTATATTTATTTTTACCGCGCTCGCTGCCAATACTTTTCAGCTAGACGCTTCAAGCTCAACTGAATTGAAATTGGAAAATGTTGTGAGCGAGTTGCGTTTTTTTTGTGTGTGGATGCAAGATTGTAAGAAGTTTGTTTGCTGGGAGAATTTGTTGATTGTTGTTACTTAGCAGCGCCGGGTCGGAATATTACGGAACAAGGGAAGGACGAAGAGCGAATGAGTAAAAACAATAAAGAAAGATTCATTTTTCTTGGCATGTCGAATTCTTTATACACTTGCCGAACTGAGTATTTTCAACACATCTTTCTTATTATAATTATAACGAGAGCTGATCAAGATGCCCGTATAAAATACAATACCAGACCCACAATCATCAATCATACAAGAATATATGTATACACTGGTCGGCATATTTATTTTGACAGCATTTAAAGTTCAATTCTCTCATAATTTTAACCTACTTCATTTACATTTTGGCATCAATGGAAAGGTTATTTAAATTCCGTTTGAATGATACAAAACTTTTCTTAGCCCATTGAAAATTTCGAATTTTTGTAAAGGTGTACTTTTAAACCTTTTTTCCTCGGGCTTAAACCAAAAATGTTTTGACGCAAAAAAATCTTTAAACAATTTTAATAGTGACTGCAAACATTTTTTTTTTAAATCTCTTCGCTAGTATTTTTAATGATTTTTTGAAAGTTTCTAAAAATTACTATTTTTACCCCTTTTTCCTCCATTTCACACACAAATTTTCTGAGATCATCCCATACAAAAAATCATAAAAAATACTAGCGGTGAGATTTATGAAAATTTCTTTTCGCAGTCACCATTAGAATTGTTTAGAGAAACTTTTAACATCAAAAAATTGTTTGTTTGAGTCCGGAAAAAAAGGCAAAAACAGTAGACTTTTACAAAAATTCAAAATTTTCAATGGGTGCTTAATGGGTTAAGGAAAGTTTTGTATCATTAAAACGGAATTTAAATGATCTTTCCATTGATGCCAAACTTAACATAAAGTAAGTACATATTACGAGTAGATTAAGCTTTAGTTTTGTCAAAATACTTTATCCGACGACTGTATATATTTTATGCGGTCTAAAAAACTTTACACAGTTCTGGACATAATTATAATACACTTTGCAAGTGTATCAAAACAGAATGAAAGAGAGCAAATATGTATATACATATGTATGTATATATGTGTATGTGTTGTGTGTGCATGTGTTTGTGTGACGATTGGCGGGCCGTGCACTGAGGTTTGTTTATTTCGGCTGCTGCTGTTGCTACTACTGATTTTCTATTGATTACACACGTGAGTCGCAGGCACTGACTGTTGATGTCGTCGTTGTTCCCACAACATGTTGCACACAGGCCGCAGAGCAGCAGCAGCGCCGCCTTGGGCATTAGTGAAGGTTGCCTGAAGGTCGGCGCACAATTCAATCGCACGCTAAGCTGCTGCTGCTGGCCTGGCCAAGAAGTCTCAAACGGACTTTTAAGTGCGAGCCTGTGGTGTTGTGCTGTTGTGGGTGGTGGTGATGTATGTAGTTGCTATTGATGCATTATGCACTCACTTTCACTTTCAATACATAATTAACAAATTTGAGCAGATGCTTTTCACAATACGCGTATTCACAGCATGTGTGCAAAGCGACGTTTAAATTATATGTTATAGCAGCACTTAAATATGTAAGTATGTTCAGCAATTTGTTCTAGCACATACGACTTATTGATAATCTTAGGCAATAAACGTTAAAATGATTTGTTTTAAATTTTAAACAACACAACTAAAATCAGTGTGCGACTTCCAGGCGCTCTCAGCTGATAAGAGCGCGGGGCTGCCAACTTGTTTGTCTGCGCCCGCTACAGGTAATGCAAATGCGCATTGCGCAACTCTTTCGCATCTTTCTCTCTCTCTCTTTCCCTCCGCGCATGACGTCACAGCTTCAACGCTTTTATATGCGAACCACGGCTGCCACAATTGTCGTTTTTGCGCCAAAACTGGCTCTTTTTTTCCTGTTGGCACAATGGCACTTTTTTTTCGATTTTGGCTCTTTTTTTTATCAGTTCAGAATCAGTTACTTTGTATAGTTTTAGGTTGAAGTGCATATTTGTTTTTATTCAATACCATAATCATTAGATTAAGATCAAAATGTGAAATACCTTGGAAATATGAGTATTAGTCTAGAAGCAGTAGCCAGTCTCAAAAAAAAAAACAAAAAACACACAAAAAGAGGGCGATTTTTGATGAATTTAGGTAAAAATATTTGTAGGGGGTATCCACTAGTTTTTTTAATGCATTTTAAAATTTTAATACAAAAATGAACATATTATTGAAAACATTCACAAAACAACGATGCAAAAGCTCATTTTGCATAGAAAATTTCCAAATTTCAAAATTCAATAAAAAAAAATTAGTGGAGACTCCCTAAAAATTTGTTCACCTAAATTCATCATAAATCGCCCTCTTTCTGTGTGTGTGGGTTTTTTTTTTTTTGAGACCGAAATATGTGTTATTGCTTTAAGTGTTTGTGAACGAAATACTTGTATTTAATAAAATGAACTGATAAAAAAAAAATGTTGGCTCTTTTTTAGTCTATTTGGTTAATTTTTTTGTTTGTTTTAGGCTCAATCAGATATTCTTAAGCGGCAACCGTGATGCGAACTCTAATAATTGTTTATTATTAGAATTCGTCATAAACTCAATTTATATTGCAATTTAAACACCTTTTTATACGGCATACAACTTGAGCTTTCGTCTAAAACTGTGCAGGTCACCAGTGTTGCTTACTCTTCGGGTCAAAAAAAGCTAATCTAGCCTTTGAAAAACGCTAAAAATAGCTAGAAAATTTTCTTGGTAGCTAAAAAAATAACGCTTGAGTTGCGATTTCATAGCTAGCCGCTATTTTACAATTTATTCCGAATTTGCCAATTGCAACCCGCTAGATCTAGCGGGGAAGTAGCTGAATTGGCAACACAGAAAGTCACACAAAACAAAACTTCTTTTTATTGCACCATGCAGTGCAGCAGTGTTGTTAAACGTCAACATACGAGTTTTTAAAAAAGTAACCGTTTATTCAACATTTATCCTCATTATCTGCATTGTTTACATCCGATGGCCAATCCAAGTCGATGCCAACCACATCCAGCGCCAAGATATCAATGGGCTTGCCAATTATCGACGAGATGGAGGGTGCAGTGCGTCCGAATTCGCCATGCACCAGCTCCTTGATATATGTGCCCGCCTGGCTGACCAAGTCGATGACCAGCAGTCGCGGATTCTCTCGATGCACACGCGTCCTCACACTGAATATGGTGCGCGGACGCGTGTGCAGTGGACGGCGATGCAAAACCCTAATGGGTGTCCTCTGTTGTATATCAAAGCTGTCGGGGATTTGCAGCTTTTGCAGTATATCCAGGGTGACGGGATTGTCGAGTACGCACAGGGCGCGATAATATTTCCGCTTCTGCTCCTCGCCCGTCTTGATGTGCGTCAGCTGCTCGCGCGGCACCACCTGCAGATTGTGGATGGACACCTTGCCGCTGAGATCGACAGCCTGCTCCATCTCCAGGGCTTGTGGGCGTGTCATGCTGCTGCATCGGGCATTGGGTATTTCCAGCACAAAGGGACGTCCCTTGCCCAGGCAACGGACATCCACATCCTCCCTCCCACTGGACATGAACGTGATCTTCTCGGGTGTCTCACTGAAATGCTTGCCCACGTGCCGTACAATGATCTCCTCAATGCTGTCCTCCATGATGCGCTGACCATGCAGCACCCAAGGAGTATGTGAGAGTTCCCGGCTCAGCTTGCGATAGCGTCCAGCTACGCAGACCAAGGGACCCGCCAGCTCGATGGATTGCAGCTGCAGAGGATCATCAACAGCAGCTGGCGGTATGGGCAGGTATTTCTCAAAGAGATCGGCCTTAAGCCGCGACGGCTGATACTGTTTCTCGAGCAATCCGCGCGAGATTTCAATGCGTTTCTGATGCGCCGCCTTGGCGGGAAATGCCGCCCGGTTAAGCTCCACCAGTTTGGCCACATCCTCCGCCTCCGTGCTGTGCCGCAAATCAATGCTAATCATCAGTCCATTGGCATCGTATTCCTTGCCCAGCTGCGCACACACAATGGGATGAAGGATCAGTTTCACGGCCTCCTTAATGGGCACATCGGGAGCACAGTTGTCATCCACGGCTGTCCGACCAAATTTACGCTGCAGTGCGAACCACATGGACAGTTGGCGCAGCTGCAGCGTCATGGGCAAACTAATGGCCAGCACAATGCCCTCACTGTCGTATTTGGCGAAATCCGATTGCAGAATCCCTTCGATTAGTTGGGTCTGAAACTCCTTGGAGAAGAGACCCAAGCAGGTGGAGCAGATGCTAAGACGTGGCTTCTTTGCCTCCGGCTGCTGCTGCTCTCCGGCTGTGTCCTCCTCCTCTGGGCCATCATCTTCCTCAGTCACCTTCACATCCAGCTAGAATTAAATGCGACTCTTTGTATTGTTGATTGATTGTTGTTGTTGTTATTGCTTCTGCTCACGCGCTGAAATGTTTTCTGCATGTCACGATATTCGGTGCCGCGCGCTTTCAAGTAGCGCAATTGGCACACGCGGCAGACGCCACAGCTCTCTAAATAATCAATAAGCTCTTGGTTTTTCATCTTCTTTAAGTAATTAATTCAACAAATTGAAATAAAGTAATGTTAAAGAACGTCTTGCAATGTAAACAAAACGTGCAGTCAACGAAACGTTTGTCAACACTGTTTTACTCACTATCGATATATCGCTAGTCGACCAGTTTTTTCACTATCTATATATCGATAGCAAAAACTTCCCCTATCGATAGTAAGTACGATACGATAAATCAACCCCAGTGTGACCAGATTGTTCAGCTACAACAAATCGGTCGTCTATTGTCAAATATACTTATTTTTCACTTGGTTTGGAATTTAAGGTGCTTTACAGCTGATAAAACATAAATATTGTGCATAACAAGGATATAAGCTTTGCTCGCATTAAAAGAACTGTTGCCTGTTGGCTGCAACAGTCCAAATAAAGCATTGTTTTTGTTACGTCACAGAACGATAAATTGACAGTGGAAAACACCACAAATAATTACATTGGAATTATATTTTGTAGCTGCCACCAAGATGTCGCTGACGCCCTTCCTGCGCCTGCCACTCACCGATCTGACCGGTTGTCTGATCAATCACCAGACCTACGACAAATGCGGCAAGTTCGAAATGAAAATGATGGACTGCCTGGAGGCTTACGGCCTGGAAAGGGGCAAAAAGGAGTGCGCCGATCTCATTGCCGACTTCCAGGAGTGCGCAGGCATGCAGAAGCAGCTAATGCGTTTCCACGTTAGTTTCAAATCGAATCCCTTTTGTGATGTGCTTTAATTTTATTCGCCTTTTATTTGCAGGCCATGCGAAACGAGCGCTACAGACAATGGCTGGCGGGTGAGCGCAAGCGGGAGGAACTCTTTGCAGAGCCACCACGTGTGGATGCTTATTAAGGTGCTGGCGGCTGGGAATAATTGCATATGTATAGCCAAGATGTCTTTAAAATAAACAATTATGTACAAATTCCATGTTTTAATGTCGGACAAGGCGCAGACTTATCGATATGTGCTATCGAATATCTTATGTGTTGGTTAATCTGGCAATTTCGTGTTTGAACAACTTACCAACCAGTGTTGCCAATTTAGCTATTTTCCCGACAGATTTAGTGGGATGCAACTGGCAAATGCGGGCTGGATTGTAAAACAGCGGGTAGCGGGAATTTTAGCTACTTCAAAAATAATTTTAGCTTTTTGAAAAAATCCGGTAACTTCATGTATTTTTATGTTTTACGATGCCGCACTTTAATACTTTTTAGTAGTTTTTCCATTTGAATGGCACAAAAACATCGATAAGCTAAAAGAGCATTAAATTTTGTCGTTTTTAACTATGAAATCAATTGAATCGAGCTTTATACCATCGCGATTGTAAGGTGTAAATGCCTAAAATATATACAGTGGTCCTCTAATGTCTTCATACCCCCTTACTTTCTCAAATTTTTAGCAAATTTGAAATAGTCATAAAAAATATTAGCGAATAGATTTTTCAAGTTTTTTTTTGCATTCACTCCTAGAATTGTTTGAAGAATTTTTTTGCATCAAAATATTCCAAAAACACTGGATTAAATCAATAAAAATATCGTTTTACTACTCTAGCGTTTTTTAAGCTATGAACAAATTTTGTTTAGCTATTTTCAGCTTTTTTCTAAGGCTATTTTGGCTTTTTCATGTCCCGAAGAGTTGGCAACACTGCTACCAACACCGGTCTCACA
>JBAMBJ010003759.1:0-54196 GCA_037043495.1 Drosophila recens | reverse complement strand
ATAAGTTGGCAGCGCCAGACTTTTGTTTTTGCGGCTGTGAAAAATCTGCTCGCCAACGTTTATTAAATTTATCAATAAAATATGGGCACAAAGCGACCCAACAACAGTGTGGTGCTGGCCCAGGAGCCAAAGCGCAGCAAGAATGATATTGTGGCATATACGAATCGGGACAAGGCGCTGCTGGAATCGGTAAGAAAGCATCACGCTGCTAGTGGAAGAAGAAGCAGCGAGTTTGGTGGAGGATTTTTATAATTTTGTAAAAATGTCCATTTTATTGATGATTGCAGGGCGTGCGGCGGACTTCCAATCTGCAGGCGCCCATCATGCAGCTGGAGGGGCATGAGGGTGAGATCTTTACGACAGAATTCCATCCAGAAGGCGAGATGTTGCTTTCGTCCGGATTCGATCGTCAGATTTGTGAGTTGAAAATGAGACTCCAAAAGACTCGAAGCTAATTAAAACGTCTCCTAGATATTTGGCAGGTGTATGGCGAGTGTGAGAACATTATGGCCATGTCCGGACACAGCGGCGCCGTGATGGAGGCGCATTTCACGCCCGACGGCTCGCACATTTTCACCTGCTCCACGGACAAGACGCTGGCCATTTGGGACATTGTCACCGGGCAGCGGGTGCGGCGTCTCAAGGGCCACACGCACTTTGTGAACAGCGTGCAGGGCTCGCGACGCGGCCAGCAGCTGCTGTGCTCCGGCAGCGACGATCGCACCATACGCATCTGGGATGCGCGCAAGAAACAAGCGGTGCATGTGCTGGAATCCCCGTATCAGCTGACGGCCGTGTGTTTTGGCGATACCAGCGAACAGGTCATCACGGGTGGCATTGACAACGAGCTGAAGATCTGGGACATACGCAAGCAGCAGGTGCTGCATCATCTGCGCGGACACACGGACACCATCACGAGCGTCGCGCTGTCGCCGGAGGGTGACTTTGTGCTGACCAATGCCATGGACAATACGCTGCGTGTCTGGGATGTGCGTCCGTATGCGCCGGGCGAGCGTTGCGTCAAGGTCTTCCAGGGACATCAGCACAACTTTGAGAAGAATCTGTTGCGTTGTGCCTGGTCACCGGGTGGCGATAAGATTAGCTCCGGTTCGGCGGATCGGCACGTCTACATTTGGGATGTGAATACGCGGCGCATTCTGTACAAGCTGCCGGGACACAATGGCAGCGTCAACGATGTCGACTTCAGTCCGCGCGAGCCTTTGATACTCTCCGCGTCCAGCGACAAGACTCTTTACCTGGGCGAGATTGAAGATTAATCTTCAATACACCCAGGGAAATAAGTATAAGTGGATGAAGTTATTCAAAAAAAATATACTTTTAACACAAAAGATTTGATGCAGATTTCTTAAAATAATCTTATCATTTAATTTAAGGCCCTATTCTCTTTCAGGAAAAAATTTTTTTCGACTTTTTTTTTTTGCATTTATTTATAGCTTGGGTAGTTGTGAATATGCCCCTAAAAGGATTTTTAGAAATTCGAAATACTTAAGGAGATATGGCCATTTTTATCCAGCAATGTTAATGTTAATGCATGTGAAGTCAAAACTTTAAACGCGTTTATCTCGAAACCACGTTTTTCGAGCTGGCGACCACGATTCCGCCAGTTCTACTGAACCGATTTGGATGAAACAAAGTTTAATCGACGTAGAATTGTCACCATTCTGGCCCGAAGTAAAATAAAAATTTTGCGATTTTTTTTACTATTTTTTTTTACACTAAACTACAAAAAAATGGGTCCAAATTCGATTTGTCAATTCAAGTGGCCGCCATTTTGTCAAAAAAAATCGCAAAATTTTTATTTTACTTCGGGCCAGAATTATATCTATGCTGATCATAACCCCGTTTTTTTTTTCATTTCCGACGCTCCGGAGACCCGGAATCGTGGCCGCCGTGACGACACCTTTTTTTTGCACCACCAATTTTGAAGTCTCATTACTTTTTGAACAGCCCTCGTATCGAGGCAAAAAAAATTTTTTTATTTTCTTTCATTCATTACTAATTCAATAAAAAAAACAAAATTCAAATATCTTTTTGCGTTTTCAAATGAGAATTTTTTCCAAAAAGGTCCAAAAACAGCAAGCTGCAGGAGAATAGGGCCTTAACACAAAAGATTTGATGCAGATTTCTTAAAATAATCTCATCATTTAATTTAAGTTTGAATGACACAAAAAATTTTTTAACCCATTAAGTACCCATGGAAAATTTAGAACTTTTGTAAGTGTTTCTTTTCTCCTTTTTTCCTCGATTTTTCACAAAAAATATTTTGATGCAAAAAAATTCTTCAAACAATTCTAAAAGTAACTGCAAAAAAAATTTTGAAAAATATTTTTGCTAGTATTTTAAAATGTTTTGAAAATTTCTTAAATGACACTTTTTGTATGAAAAGGAGGAAAAAGTAGGAAAACATGGGTTAAAATAATCATTTTTAGGATTTTCAAAAAATTTTAAAATATACTAGCAAAAATATTTTTACAAAAATTCAAAATTTTGAATGGGTACTAAATGGGTTAAAGAAATTTTTGTGTCATTTAAGCGGAAACTAAATGATAAAATTACTATAAGAAATCTGAATAGTCTTTTGTGTTAAAAGTATATATTATTTTTTAAATAGCTTCATCCACATAATCTTATTTCCCTGGGGTAGATTATCACAAATAAGTTTTCTTTATTTCTGCATTATCATAACGATTAATAAATAATTTGTATAATTTGAAATTGTCAAAGTCTCAAACGGGCAGCGCGCTGGACGAGCTGGAGACGCTGCTCTTGAACAGCTGGCCAAAGAACTTGAGACCCGTGGCGCCACCGGGCACCATGCCCAGCAGCATGAACAGCAGCGTGATGATCTGGGCGACGGCAAACAGGACCGTAAATGCGGTGCTCTTGGCCACCAGAGCAAAGTAGAGCGTTAAGGTCAGACAGGCACTGTATGAGATGGATGTGAGTAGACGCGGCTTGGAGAACATCTGACGGAAGAAGGCCTGAAAGCCGACCAGAAAGCAAAAGCTGATGATGAAGAACAGGCTGCCCAGTGTGAAGAGGAGCGCGAACTTGGGCTTCAGCATCAGCACGGGAATGTAGAGCGTGGAGAGGGTCATGCAGAGGCAGCCCATGCCCAGGCAGGCCACGAAGCCAACGATGCGCTGCAGTCGGGACTGCAAAATGGAAATTGACAGTTAATATATTTATTTAATTAAATGATTTGTAGCTTAGAATAGGAGTCATAACCAGAGCAACAAAGAAAGGTCTAAAGATGGTCAGTTAGAAATATTTAAGCTCATAGAGTAAATCAATCAATATCTTAGTTTAGAGTTGCAAATTGATCAGGATCGGAAACAAATCTCGAAAAACTAAATATGGGAAGAAGAAAAGAGGGAGAGCTCTAGCATGATGAAATTATAACAAGGTGATGTATTTGCTCTCTCTCGGGGCGACGTTTTTGCTGTCAGCTCTGAGACAGTGATGCCAATTTGACATTTTTTCGGATAGATTTCTCTGGTCTTTAGCTGCTCCAGCCGGGAAAATACTCAAATATCTATCCGAAAATCAGGATATTTTTTACATTCAATTAAATTGAATCCAAAAAGAATTCCATACTGCCAATTTTGGAACTTTTTGAAAATGGAAACGATATAAAGGCGAAACACTTTTCCAGTACAAAAAAATGCACCTTTTAAAATGGGAGAATGTTGAAAACACGTCAAAATTTTGGTCCGAATTTTGGTCTATCGATGCCATGGTCGAATGCAGAAGTAGAGAGGGTTTTTAGCCAAGTTATTTTGGTAGTTAGTTACGAATGAAGTGCCTGGCAAATACATAAAGATGATAGGCAACATGGACGAAGATTAATGACAAAGAAAATCGTTGGAGATGATCTTAAACTTTTAAATTAAAAATAAATAGACAAAAATGTTTGGCTGTCTTTCTGTCTTTTCTGTTTTTCAGCTTTTTTTCCCCCCGTTTTCTTTGGCCGTTTTGTCTTTTTTTTCAGAAAATATTTGGCATCACTGACCACGACGTTGGCTTTTGTACGGAGCAATCGTCGCCCCGAAAAAGAGGGCACATCAAACGAATACATCACCTTGTTATAATTTCATCATGAGTACAACGTACTAAACTGTTTATTTGTTCAGTTTAAGCACAGAGTCTCTCTCTCTCTCTGTGTCTCTCGCTCGAGCCTTTATCGCCTGCTCTCACTCACCAGCTTGGGGCAGCATGAGTCCTGTGTGTCCTTGAGCCAACTGTTTGCCTCGGGCGGATCAGATGTGCGCGAGAAGATTTGTGATAATCCCGGCACCTTTATCTGTGGCAGTTTCACATTGAAATTCTTCTTCTGATCGCTCTGCAGCAGCAAATACTCGTCCAGGTCCTGCTTTAGATTGCTCATCCTCTCTTTGACGGTGGGTCGGATGCCACCACATAAATATTTTTAATAATCGTAATTGTTTTTTTTGTTTACTGCCAACCCGACAATTAATCACCAGTGCACTGAGTTGGCAGCTCTATAAAGGTGGGTTCTCACTGCGTCACAAACGCTTCACAAACGCTGCACAAAGCTGTTCACAACGTCACAAGGCAATGTGAACACTAAATGCATAGTCACAAAATTGTGAAGTCACAAAAATGTGACAATCCAATGTAAACACAAACACCCTTTCACATTCTGTTAAAAAATTTTTGCGAAGAAGGCTGACACAATTTTGATAAAAATTATGTTAACTCCTGTTAAAGTTGAAGCAGCTCAAATGAGCCCAATCCCATTGTGAAAACACATCGAGCAAGTTGGTTTTTCTACACAATTGTGAAAACATAAACGTCAAAGTTAATATTTTATTTGTTGTTTTTTCGGACCTTTAACATTGTTTTTAATTTTTCTGAATGACATGGATTACCAAGATGAAACAGAGCTTGCTTCCAACTTGCTTTCTTGTAGAGTTGTGTCGTTTCGTTCTGAAAAAGTTCAAATGAATGGGTCATTAAGATGAACGAATGAACTTATTCAGTCAATCATGAACTAAACCGATCATTTTGCAGCTGGTCAGAATTTTTTAAAAAAATTGTACATGTAACAATGCTTTAATTTCATATATTTTTAAGTTTCGAACAGTGTAAAGGGTTATTTAAGCCCAAAAAATAAAAACAATATCCTCATTTTGATCATTTTCAATAATACAAGGTATAGGTATAACCCAAAATATTAAAAAATAATCCTTAATATATTTGGCAGCTGTCGCGTCTATTCTTATTAATAACTTAAAACACATTTCACATTCCACTAAAAAGAAACAGTTGTAGCCTATTCACATCGTTTATCTATCATAAACAACTGATCAAAATGACCTATTCATCTTTTATCGTTCATGACCAACTGAATAGAAACCATATCGTTCATTGTTCATGAAAAACTGAATAGAAACCATATCTTTCATAGTTCATGACCAACTGAATAGAAATCTTTCATCGTTCATAGTTCATGACCAACTGAATAACTGAACTAATTGACTGATTTAGTTCACGACCGAAAAATGAACGATTGAACTTATTCAGCAAATTGAACTAAAATGCCCAACTCTACTTTCTTGGCCTCCCGGTTCTTGTAGTTTTCACTACATACATTCCAGAGGCATTCTGACTCCTCCACAGCTTCAATTAGCTTGTGGATTGAATCAGAATGTCACTGGATTGTAACCCGACGTCCACGGCTGTTTATCTTCTCCACATTAATTATTTTTAAAAAATGCAACCCTTGTAATTAAAGGACATGTGCAAAGTGACATTTCTTTGTTTTTATTCTTTTTGTGTTAAATTGCGAGCATTTTGTGAACATTTTGATTCCATTTGATTTTTTGCGATGCTCTTTACATTGACTGGCAGTGTTTACATTGAAAGCTTTTACAAGTCTTTTCACAAGGCTTTCCACAATTTTGTGAAGTACAAATTTTGTGTCGCCAATTTTGTGTTGACGTATTCTGCAAATCATCACAAAGCATAACAAAATGTGATTTCACATTGTGCAGCAGTGAGAACCCACCTTTAGTGTTGCAAAACGCGCGCGAAAATACTATTTTAAAAATGAAATGTTAAAATTAAATTTGTAAAAAGTAACTTGTGTTAAGTTAAACAATACCACTAAATTAGTTAGCAGGCTTAAAGCTTTAAATAATTAACTGCCAGTAATAAAATAACAATATAATAATACACATTTACAATCTATAGTCCAACTTGGATAATTAATATTGGCATACTAAAATTTAATTATTTTATAAGCAAATTGTTTTATATTTAAACATTTATTGAAATATATTTAAATACAAAATAACTCAAGCCAAGTCAACAGTGACGTCACAAATAGCAGACTTTGAGTAGCTTTACAAATGGTACAGCACTGTGGCGGAGCTGCGCCAACTTCTGTTAAACAAAAAAACGCGCATTTTCTGCCCTCTTAAAGCGGCGGAGTTGCCACACTTTCCAAAATGCCTGCAATCGCGATTCAAATCTGGCAACTCGCTAATTCTTTCAGTTTCAGTTGAATTTTTGTCGTGGTTGGTTCGTTGTCGCTGCGCGCGCGTCAAATATGTAATTAAACTGAATTAAATTACAAGTATAATTGATAATATTCAAGACGCCGGACACACGCAAAAATTATACAAATACAAAAAAAAGTAATCTTAATATTTAAGTAAAAATTAATAACGGAAATAACACCCCCTGCAGTCCCCTCAACACGCCGTGGTTCCCCATACAAACGGCTCTGGCTCTTCTATTTATGCAAATTGTGTAAATGCATATGTGAGTGTACGGTGTCGGAGCGGAGCGTACGCGCGCGTGTATGTGTGTGCGTATGTGTCAGTGTGTATGTGTGTAGGCGATTGTGTTTATGTGGAAAACGCATTAATTACACAAATACAAATGCAAATACAACAACAAATGTAAATACAAAATAAAAATACAATCAAATACAAACAAAAACAATAAGTAAAAGCAAGCAAATGCAAATTGAAAAGCCAAAAAGTATTTCAAATGCAATCTAATACCAATTAATTATGATACACAAATTGAGAAGCAAATTTTTTATTGTTTTTTGCGCAAAATTTGAAATATAAAAAAAAATTCATTTGTGATGGTTTTGTTTTTGTTGTTGAAATGAAATTCACCAAAAATTTGCTGTAATTTCAATAAAATCAAAGTGAATTAATTAATAAAAAAAAAATATTTGACTCCGGATCGCGATCGATTCGTAAACAGAAATCGAACTCTACATTTGGAGATTTCTCGGAGATTTTCTTTGGAGAATTATGCAGAAATTAAGAATCGAGCTCAAAAAGGATTGGAATTAAGCAACGATCAGCAGATGGAAGCGTTCGCTTCAATGGTGTAAGTAATACTATTTAAATTTTTATTTATTATTATCATTACTAAAAAATAAATGCAAATAAATTTGTAAAACAAATTCTAATGTTTTCTTTTCTTTGCAGCTCTCAACGCAATTGGTAAGGAAATAAAACAACAACTGGAATAAAAATATTAAAAATAAATGTGAAAACTAAAATTTATTAAAAAAAAATCAAGTAAATTGTGAATTGGCCCCTTCCAAATTAGAAAGTGTCGAAGTGTTTCAAAAAAAAAAAAATAAAAACAAAACGAATGGTATAACATAAAAATTTAAAAAAATATTAAATTAATGCTAAAGGCGGCCTACAAAGTTTATGTCAATTTTACCCTAAACAAAGAGCAAACTAAATTTAAGGCATAAATATAAAAGAATATAATGCATATATACAGAAATATGCTTGTGTGTGTGTGTGTGTGTGTATACGCCCAGGACTCGATTCGTCGTTGATTTCAGAGCCGATCTACAAAGCTGCGCAGCACAAAGAAAAATGGCACAACGATTGAGACAGAGTCAGCTCCAGCTTGGGGCTGGGGGCTCTGCTGCCGCTGTCGTTGTCGCTGCCGCTGCGACGTCGGCAGCAACAACAACAGCAATTAACTCAAAAGCAAAGAATTTCATCAGAAATTCAAAGCACATAAGGCGAACGGATGACGTGCAACGGGGCTGAAAATAACGAGGCAAACGGCAGCAGCGACGCAACGCGACGCTAGCAGCAGCTACAGCAGCGACGTCGACGTTAAAATTTTTTGTAGCAAAAATCCAGGCTGACAGCTCCCCCTCAACGAGTTGGCAGCAAAAACAACAAAGAAAAGTAACATGGCGCTGCCTGTATTTGTATGAGTGTACATGTTACATGTGTGTGTGTGTGTGCGTGAATGTTGTTTGGGTGTATGTGTTTAAGTTTGAGCTCCAACAGCAGCAGCCACATACAAAAACGAACAACGCAAATAAAGCAGCGAGAGCAAGAGCGTTAATATGCGCTAACGCGTGTGTGCAAGCGAGATGGCGCTTGAGCATGGAGAGAAATTGTCGTGCCGCGTTTTGTAGCGTCGTTGTCGCTCGACGTCGACGTCGTCGTCGTTTGTCGCTCGTTGAAAAATCGATTCAGCTGCACGAAACGAGAACGCGCGTGTGCAAGCGAGAGGCCAAACAATGGGCACGTGAGTGCGAGCGAGATGATAGATGCGGTAAAAACTTTTTATTTAACCCGTTTCGTGTGCGTGCGCGTGCGCCTGTATCTGTGTGTGTGTGTGTATGTGCGCTGCTAGAAACTACGTTGTACGACAAAAACTACAAAGTTTTCGCTGTGTTGTTGGTGTCGAAGCGACGCGGCGTGTGGTGGCATCCGCCACCGCCCCCCGACAGGCCCCCCCTCAAAGACAACATTGCAAATGCGGTCGTCGCACGACTACACAACAGTGTAATTGTAATTGTATGTGTGTGTGTGTGTGTGTGTTGGTGTGTGGTCACGTAGCAGCGCTACAAAAATGACTGCATAGTTCGCTGACTACAAAGACGAAGAAGAAGAAGAACGAGCAGAAAACTGGTTTGGTTTCTTCTTCTTTTGCAGCTGGCATATTAATGAATTCGAATTCTAGCAAAGCCGCCTCTTTTAATGGGATTTTTGCAAAACGCTGTCTATAAATGGCCATAGCTTTTAGCCATAAATGTCGCAGTTGCTGTAATATTTAAGCCAAATACGTTTCCAATGACCATAACAAAATGGCTGCCATCCATGTACAGAAAATGACGAACGAACAAAAGCAAAAAGGACTGGTGCAAAACAGAGAAACAGAAACAGGCGCACACAAATCGAACAGAATTGAAAATTTGTTTAAGTTTTATTTTTTGTTTTATTTATGGGGAAATTTGTGGTATAGATTTTTTGCACACGTCGACAGAGGGGGCGAGAAAAAAAATAAAATGCAAGCATTTCAGCAAGCAACAAAAGTAATGAAGCGAATTGAACCGCACCCCACCAGGCATACAAAGCGACTGATGCGCAGCAGCGATGTTTTAGTACAGCCAGGCAGCACCGAAAACTTTCACGATCGATTGGCAGCCCCAACGACGACGACGACGGCAGCAGCAGAAGTAGTAGCAGTGGCAGCGAATAGCCACAGCAATGGCTGCCGCTTAAGCTCTCCAACTGGGGGCCCTCTCTGTATGTGTGGGAATGAAATGGCTAGAGCGCAAGTAAGAGATAGAGAGTCAAACGCCCGCTAGCGACTGCGCGTTTTGTACAGGCAGCGCACATATACATGTGGGTTGTGCTTATGTATAAGAGTATTTTTATGGGCTCCATTTTGCGTGTAGTTGTGATTTCCTGCTGCGCCCCAACACACAAAAGGGCCCTAAAAGCGAAGCAAAATGACAACAACAACTACAATGGCAGCTACAAAACTACATTTTATGCATGGCCATATCACAACGTCGTCATCATCATCATTGTCGCTCTCAGGTCAGGCGGGTATCAAGGGGACGAAATGGCTGAAAAACGTGAAATAACAACGCGCGTTCCCAAAGCACCCCTCTCGACTCATACACACACACACGCATACATAAGTACACATGCACATGACTACATAACCATTTATAAATACACAGCAGCAGCGCAGCGGCGACAGCGGACAACAACAATGACGAACGGCAAAAACAAACTCACAGAAGATACTCGTTTTTCCATGCCATGCCCAGGCAGAGGCAGCACAAAAAGTACCAGCTATAAATTCTTTATGTACATAAAAGTACATAACACAACCACACACACACACACACACAGTCATGCATTTATGTACATACATATTTATATATCCATGTATGTATGTCTGTTTAAACGTGTATTTTAATGCTGTGTGTGCGCTGAAGCAGCAACAACGGGCCATTAAAACCTGTCGCTCTATCTCGCTCTTACAACAGGCACCCCACTTTATTCAATGTTTGCAATGGTGTGTGTATGAGTAGCTATAACAACCACGTCAGACAGCGGCAGCAGCAGCAGCAGCAAGCAAGGCAGCACAGCAGTTCAGTGCAAACGTCAATTATAAGCAAACATACACAGCGAGGCAACGTTGCCAAACTTCACTCACGCTACGCAGTGTGAACCAGACAGGGACAGCGAGTGTGAGTGAGAGAGTAGACTAAAACTAGCTAGAGTGAGCGAGCAAAGTAGCGGTTGCGCCGTTGCCAAACTTCAGGCCATCAACAAAAGGCAGCAGCAGCAGCAGCGAGCTGGCAGCAGCCACCAGGCAGAAAGCATGAATGTTGTTCTTGTATTTCCATGTAGCTGCTTTTTGGAATTTTAACATGCGCCCCGCTTGGCTTGGCTTGGCTGCCTGCTTTTCTTATATTTTTACTTCTTCTCTTTACTTGTTTTTTTTTTGTATTTGTTGGCCGGTTCGTGGATTGATGGCGATGTGGTTCTTGGACCCGGCCCCGGTCCGGCTGCCTGGTTGCCTGGTTTGTAACGTTGACTGGATTATAATAACGTGCTGTCGACGTCGCTGTTCGCATTTCCACCTTCTGTAGTTGTTGTTGTTCCACGCAGAGGAAATGCGCTCAGGGCCCAGGCCCTAAAATTTGTATGTATGTGTGTGTATGTGTATGTATATTCAGCCCCTGTCCAGGCAGCAGCGTCTTGCCTTTTAAATTGAGCGCAAAGATCTTGCGTATCTCATAGATACATTTATATACATCTTTACTTAACTTATGTATGTGTATTGTTGTTGACCGCCCATTGAAATTTCAATAAATTTAAATTGCTCTCTAGTTGAATTAAATAAAAACATTTGTGTATTTTTAGTGTTAAATTAACATAAATTGGCATAAGCTTTGTCGTCGCCTGCTCTTTGGTGCATTTAACGAATACAAAGAAAGAAAAAAACCAACAAATTACAAATAAAATATATATAAATAATAATAAGAGAAGTAATAATAAATGATGTGTGGCAAATTAAGTTAAGTTGAATAGTGCAACACAAAGATGCCTCGTTGAGCATCAGATAAATGTTAATCTAATAATATGCTAATCTCCAATTTCCCCTCTCATGTCCTTCTACGTTTACCCCCCTCAAATCTATTTACAGCCCCCTACTAAAATAAAAAGCAAATAATTGAATCGATCTATCGATTGATCGATCGTGTGTTTTCACTGTGAGGAAAAAAGTAAAAAAGCGAAAAAATGCAATGAAAATTTAAGAAATCAAGAGATCTAGTGCAAATTGAAAGTATCTCGAAAATGTGCGAGTGAACGAGAGAAAAGAAAAGAAAGAGAGAAATAGAGAGAGAGAGTTGAGTCTCAAAACGCGGGATATTCATTCAATGGGAGGAGCGCGCCCATTTAAAATTATGCGCCTCCACAACGGCATACGGGAAATGCTCAATAGATCGTGAGTTATCGAAACATGGTACGCGACAGCAGCCGTAACATTTGTTTTGGAAAATTAGCCGAAACTACGCAGCAACAACAACAACAAATAGCCGTGGATAGTAGCAGCAGCAACAACAACATTAACAACAACAATAATAATAACAATAACAATACAAATATTAATAACAATAGCCAGAAACTACGCGATACATTAAAAAGGTAAGTTCCGGCTAAGAAATCTAATAATTCATGTATCTTTTATCACTACCAGAAACAAATTTTAAGAAATTTTATTACTCTTTTTATTAAAGCAGCGGTGGGCACGAATATCTGAATTCGGGAGCACTACAACAACATTAACAACAACAAACCTATTAGAGTATACCTAAGTTGGGAGCAACCGCTGCTCCCGGAGCCACTGCGTGCCCACCGCTGCATTAAAGTATTTTATAGTAGGACCAGAACATTTTGGAAGTAATTTTCAGTTAATAAATGTTTCAGAAAAGCTCAAAAACTAATTTACAAATAATTTCAGAAGAAGTTTTGAGATAGATTAGAGAAATTAGAGAATAACTTTTTGAAAATAACAGTTATGCTCTTTTTAAAGTTCTAAGATATTCATTTTATAGTTTTTTCTTTCCTTAGGATTATTGAAAGAAATATCACTTTATTTGCTTGAAAAACTTCTAAACTTCTTGTAAAATTATGCTTTACGTGTTCTAAGACACGTCTATTCTTTATATTCCCTCTGCATATCTCACAAATACCTAGAAGTATTAAACTTAGAAAGGAAATTAAGTTATTTCCATTTAACTTCTAAGGAAAATCAAGCTCTTCAACGAGGTTCAAGTGAATCACAGATACAACTGCTAGCTCCATTTTCTTTCAGCGCATGTATCTCGTAGATACCTGGAATTTTCCATACGCGGAATAAGAGATAGCTGCTTAAAATATATCTCAAATGCAAATGCGTGCTGCAGCTGCGTAGGCCCTAAATTCAACGTCTAACGGTTGACACAAAGCTCACAGCTCGCAGCTAAAATGTATCTCAGAGATGCAGCGTGGGTCTCTGTATCTGTAGCTGTCTCGGACTTTGGTGCGTGGCGTCGCCCACTGGCGAGTCTGTGTCTTATCCCTCATAGATCTCTGACACGTCGTCGTCTTTTCTGAATCTCAAGAAATAAAAGTATTTTAAGTAGATGCAGATGCAGCTTAGCTCCCTCTCTCGGCTCGCTGGCTGTTGTATGTGTGTTCAGTGTATCTGTGAGATACTTTTGTGGCCATGCCCAAAAAAAAGACGCGTAACTTTTTACCTTGACTTGTCTTCTCGCTGTATGTTTTGTATCTTGTATCTTCTACCTGTGTGTGCCAACTGGCGACGTGTACAGAAAATCTGCCTCAGCAGACGTTGGACAGATGAACGGACGGACATGTGGCACTGTCGCCTCAGTCGACGTCTATTTTGCGTTATTACGTAATTTTCGTACATTTTATTTGTTGTTGTTGTTGCTGCTTTTGGGCCCAAGAATCGTTTAACATGTGCGTGTGTGTGTGTGTATTTTAGACGCCTCTGTCTGCCTTTCATTTGTTGTTCTCTTGGCCAAACAAGTTTTTGTGGTCGATGTTGTTGTTTTTCTCTATACATATTTTATTTATTTTCCTTTATGTTTTATTTATTTTTTTTTCATTTTTCATTATTTTTCGTTGTTTTTTGTTTTGTTTTTTTTTGGTAGAGTGCAAAAGTCGACGTCTAATTGCTTCATTAGCCGGGCCTATACATTGTAGCCAAATGTTTTCTGGCCAAGTCATTAAAGCGGCCCAATGAATGTACTCGAAAACTTGAGGTGCATTAAACCCGCATCAATGTCAGCTAAACAACCGCAAACAACAACGACAACAACAACAACTCACAGTTGGTAGTTGTCGGTTAATTACAAGACAATCGTTAAAGCGTAGCTCAAAAATAAACCAAAAAAACCAGTCGACAGCTTTTTGACATTGACAATGAACCGAACTGAACGAGAGAGTCGAACAACAACAACAACGAGAGAAACAGCCAACAGAGAGGCAATAGTTTCTGGCCAAAATGTGCATAGATAAATTACGCACCAGACTTTATGGTTAGCTGTATCTGTATCTGTATCTGCGGGATACATTTGAAGCTAACAACATAATAAAGCCAGCTGTGCACAGCTGATGACGCATGTTATCGTTTATCGAAGAAAGAACTGCAAAAAATAGAATGGAATTGTTATATCAAATGTACAATTGGCAAAGTGAAAGATCAATGACGTTTCGCATTCAATTTATTATTGTTTTTTTATCTTATTTCGATTTGCCAAATGGAATTTCAGTTGCCCAATCTATGCCCTCTTTTTTAGGCAATGTTCAAGTGGTTATTTTTTTTGGCTATATATATTTTTACAATGTTTACCTTAATACCAACAGGCAAATCTTTCAACACAATAAGATAGAAAACAATCTGTTCTCTTATGGTTTGCATTCCACTAGAATTTTTGATTGCTTTTTGTTTTCTTCTTATTTATCAAACTGTGGTTCCCCATTTTTCGACTGTGTTTTCTTGTTTTCAATTTCCAATCAAGTTAATTTCGTGTTTCGCTTTTTAACAACTTGAAAAATTGTTACAACAACATTGAGGTATCAAATTTTATTTTCAAAGCATTTGACTTGTTTCAATGTCATGTTACATTTATTGTGCTTGTTTGTTGTTGTTGTTGTTTTTTATTATTGTTGTTAATGCATATAGACATACGTATACTCTCATAGTTTCAGCATTTGTTGTTGTTTTTTCAATGTTCTTTTGGCATTGACAGCGTCGCGTTCTATGGGGCAAAGCCAAAAAAGTAGATTAGATAGAGAGAAAAAAGCATAGAATATAAACACACAGAATAGAATAGAAACAGCAACAGAATAGAGAGCAATGCGCCCCACAAATTGTAATTGCTCACACGCAGATAGATTCCATTTTTATTATGCTATATGTATCTGTATCTGTATCTACGTGTGTGTGCATACTTTGTTACTATTTTTGAGCGCAAAGTGCCAGACAGGGAAGAAATTTATACTTTTGGTTATCTTTTTGCTGTTTACCTGGCCTTTAACAAAAGTTATGTAAAACAAAAAAAATCAAATAAATGTATCTATTCTTTTCCTGAAGTTATATTTGGTAATTTCCTTAAAGTAATGCAACTTATTTATTTCAATATGTTATTTAAAATTGGGAAAATTTTTGTCTTATCAAATTTTTGAACGTTTCTTGGGAAAAATTAAATTTCTACTGCCTAAACTTGGTATGTGAGCTGCAGAAATACAAATGTTTCAGAAATATCAAAAAAATTATAGTTATGTCAATAAAGTTATATTTAAAAGATACTTTTTCATATAAAACTTCACTTCAAGTAAATATGTATGAAAGTAGAGATATATATTGTTATGCATATTAAATATATTAAAATATAGCTAATTATATTGTTTAAACAAAAAAGTTACTTGATGAAAAAATTACTCAAAAAAAAAATAGTTATATTAACAAAGTTGTATTATAAAGATACTTTCTGATTTAACACTTTACCAAGTAAATACAAAGCTCAGCTATATATTGTTATGCATAGTATTTATGACTAATATATAGTACAATCTATACAATACTTGTATTAAAATATAGTTAATTATACTGCTTAAACGATAAAGATACTTGATGATGATATAACACTCGAGAACGTGTAAACTCGTGTAGTTTTTTAATTAAAAATTTTTATTTATAGCCTGGCATGTAACTTGTTTAGTTAATGTACTACTTAATTAGTTAGTTATAGAGCACATGGAGTTACTCATGCCATTGGCGTTTTGCATTTAATTTCCCCATTGGGAGACGGTCTGGTCTATTTTGACTCATATGGTTTTTTTTTTGCCATTTATTGCTAGAAGTTGTTGACGCTGTTGTTGTTGCTCGTCGCGGTCAATTTTTGTACACAGCTGATAAGAATAATTAAAAAAAAAAATAGAAAATACAAAACTAGACGTACAAAAATATTTCTGACTTTTGAAATTGAGTTGTTGCCTTTGTTAGTTTTTATGGGCTACAAATACGACTGCGTTATGTATCTACATGTGCAAATGTATCTATGAGTACGTTCAGGAACGCCTCGAGCTGTACATGTAGCGGTTGTTGTTGTTGCTATTGTTGTTGTTGCTACTATTGTTGTTGTTTTCGTTGTTGTATTTTGAGTACAGCTTTTTGTTTTGCAAGTCGTGCAATTATTTGATTATTATTTGCATTGTTATTGTTTTACATTTTTGTGCCTTGCATTGCACATTTGGCATTGTTGTTGTTACTGTTGTTGTTGTACTTAGTTTCGTAATGGCATATGCCATACATATAGAGAGTGAGGCTTTTTGTTTGGCAGATAGAAGAGGAGGGAACGTGACGACGTCGTCGTTGTTGTCTGCCTGCGATGCGATAACTCAATTTTTCGTTGTATGGGAAATTAGAAAATTCCGAAATAATTTCACACTTGAGTTGAGCTGTCGTCTGTGTTCCAAAAGGGAGAGAGAGAGGGAGAAAGAGAGGGGGTTGTTGGTAGTAGCAGTTTACAGCAGGCCAGCAACGTTGCCACACTTCACATATGGAGAAATACACGTTGACAAAAGGTGCTAAGAAGCAGAGACAAAAGATTATCAAGAAGACCAAGTCAAAAGCAACAACAACAGCAACAACAACAGCAACAAAATCGATTATTATTATTACCTGTTACCAATGAAACCAGTTGCTGTTGTTGTTTGTAGTATTACTAGTATTTTATTTTTTGTATTTGGTATTGTGTTGGCCAGCTTGCTTGGCGATTATGTCGCTGTGACGTTAAGAACCGGTTATTTCTTGGACCTATCATTAAGTATTGATCAGGTGCACACACACACACAAACATGCATACATAATGCTCTTTAGAGCAGGCATAAATTAGCCAGAAGTGAGGACTCTTTGTGTCCTGAGAAATTAACGCACAATGTATATGGCTTCAAAGCAACAAAGACAACAAGCTGAAAGATACAAGATATACGAGTACAAACAGCAATAATGCAAAGCCAGACAGAAAAATACACACACACACACAAATGTACACAGAAATGCACAAACACATATGCATATAGCGAGAGATCTACAACAACTATGGTTGCCTCTGCTGCTGCTGCTGCTGCAAAGCTACAGCGACAAATGCGCTGCTGAAGTTTGGCAACGCTGGAAACGTCGACGTCGCATTGCCATCGGCAGTAGCAGAGGCAGCAGCGCCAGCTGTAGACGCTCGCTGGCTGTGCTTGTTTTTTCTTTTTTGCACAAATACACTCACATGCACATAGAGACCGTCTTTGCTTGTTTTCAATTAGAGACGACTACAAAGAGAAGAAGAAAAAAATAGCAAAGAAGAAGCAGAAAAATATCAGCGGCAAAAGAAAAATACAAGCAGCGGCCGTTGTCGTTGTTGTTGCTGCTTTTGCTGTTGCTGTTTGCGAGCAACTTGCGAATACGCCGCACGTTGTGTAAACATCAGTCGCTGTCGGCGTCAGCGTCAACGTCAGCGTCGCTGCTCGTCTGAGCCAATTTGAATTTGCAGCCACGCACACTAGCGCATTCTACACACGTATACGTAGTTTGCTCTCTTTCTCTCTGTCTCGCTTTGTGTATGACGCTGACGTCGCTGTCGCTGTGTTGCTTTTGTGGTCGCTGTTTCTGTCGCTGCCGCTGCTGCTGCTGTCGCTGTCGCTGCGGCTGCTTTTGTAGGTTTTCTTCTTTTGGCGTAGAGTTTACTTTATTTTTATTTTATGCTGGCATTTTTGCGGCTCTTGAATTCTGCACATGTGTGTGTGTGAGTGTATTTGTATTTGCTGCTGCCTTTGTCGTTTAATTGCAAATGAGTCATGCACACACACACACGCACACAGTCACACTTAAATAAGCACGCACACAGATACAAATACAAATACAATACAAAGTCCGCCTTGGCCAGCAGCAATTTGTGCCTCTGTCGCTTCTGTTTGTTACTTTAATCAATTGGATTTTTGCTTTATGAGCATGCCAGCCAGCATTTAACATCCACCATCCACACTATCTGCCAGATACCATCCACCATCCACAATGAGATCCACTCGAACTCGAGCTCGGATGTGACGCGGCTTGTGCAGGAAGCAGTCGCTTAATGGCGGCTCCTCGGCAATAAATAAACAAATAAATAGCTGAACAAGTAAATCTCGTCAATGGCGTCTGCTGCTTTTAGCCAAATTAGCCCCCTTCCCCTCCCTACCCTCCTCCAATTTTGTTGTTGTTTTCATTTGCTGTTGTTTTTTGGCCAATGCGAAACACAAAAGCGTTCAAGTGGAGAGATCAAAGCCAGAAAGGCAGAATCTGTTTCGGGGCCAAGTATTCGCAAAATGTCAAGTTGTGGCATAGATAAACTCAAGTGAAAAAGAGAAAATCTGCTGGGAAATTGATGTACTAAAAGGAAAACATGGAAACCTTCAATATCTAAAGTTATGATTTGTCAACTGTTTTATTATTTTATTAAAAACAAATAACTTATTTGAATAACCAAAAAATACAATTTAAACTTATAGAAAATCGACAGTTTCATTAACTGTATGTCAAAATTAATTTACAGTCGTTGGAATTTTTTTTTTTTTTTAAATTTGAACTTTTTGCATTAAAACATTTTTTGTTTGAGACCGAAAAAAAAGATCAAAAACAGTAGACTTTTACAAAAATTCAAAATTTTCAATGGATACTTAATCAGTTAAGGACAGTTTTGTATCATTCAAACGGAATTTAAATGACATTTCCATTGATGCCAAACTTAACATAAAGTAAGTTTCAAATTACGAGTAGATTTAACTTTAGTTTTGTCAAAATACTTTATCCGACGACAGTACATATTAAAAGACTGACTTTAAAATGAGGCTGTCATTTAAACACCCTACCAGAAATCTGCTTATTAACGATAACTAAACGTACATTATCGAATGTTATTTTATGATTTCTTCTGTCTGTGTATACACATTTCATTTCCACAAAAGTTGCCTTCTTTTCTTGGAAACGTGAAGCGATTACAGCTATTCTGTGGAATACGTAATGAAAACAATCAATTCTCATTTAAAAAATCGATACTTGATCGATTATTTACAAGTTGTGCAACATTAGAAATTGGTTTTAGATTTCTACACTATAGACTGTAAATATGAGTTCTTTACAGTCGTATAAATTGAATCAAATTTTCCAGCTTGCACATGTGCTACTCTATTACCTTCTCACTCTCAACCCCTTTTCTCTGTCTCTGCATCTCTTTCACACTCTCTTTGATTGCGATGCGTGCAACCAATTTAAATATTTTATTGCATTTGTTCGTTTCATATTCAACACAATTCGTTTTTCCTTTATTTTATTTTTTCCATTTGCAATTAGCGTTGCAATTAAAAATAATAATTAAAAATTAATCTCACATGGAATGACAAAAATAACGAGTTGAGAGAACAAACGAGAGAAGTGAAAAAAACAGCTGACAAGTGCACGGTGAACTGAGAGAAAAATAAATAAGAAAAACAAAATAATAAAAATAAAAATGTTACGTAAAGCGTATTAAATCACACGCCACGCTTTATATTGTTATTATATTTTGTTCAATTATAAAATATACGATGAGCAACGAAATTGCAACAATCAAAGTTAATAAAAACGCTACAAATTGTTGTATGACGCTGGAATACCCTGTAAATGCAGAGATTCTTGTTGTGATAGATGAAATTTAAAGAAAATATAAAATTTCTTTGCAAAAACCAACTTCTTATTTAGTCGATATTTATTATTTTATAATAATATCAGTAATTACTTTTATTAGGATTGAAGCGAAATTAAAAAATGCATATACCCCATAATTTTCCTCATCGAAAAAACACTCATACGACTCGTGTGACGCCCCCGTAACTGCAATTGCAATAATTGACAATAATTTAAGTAATTATTGTTGAAAATTACTTTGATTTTTAGCCCCGAACTCACACACACAGCACACACACACACACTCGCACCCTTCGGACTTCCGCTGCGACTTCAATTTCGAAACACAATCAACGTGCAATTATTTATAGATACATTTGTATCTGTATCTGTGCCTCTATCTCTCTAACTACAGTCGAACTTCCCTAACTCGAACTTCCCTAACTCGAAGTCTCTCTAACTCGAACAAAGTCGAGTGGCAATAATAGGCAAATTTCATACAATTCTACTTCCCTAACTCGAAGTCTCCCTAACTCGAACACTTTTTTGTGGATAATGGTGATTCGAGTTAGGGAAGTTCGACTGTAGTTATGAATACAGAATGTAATATTAATAAAAAAATTTAAAAAAAAAACATATCGCAATTATTAAACTGAAAATATATTTTTACACACAGTTGATGACAATTTCCCTGGTCAATTGAAAGGCCCATCACGTGCCCTTTTGCAACTTTGTACGTGAACATTGTTCGTCATCGTTCGCGCAATTCACAGATACATTTTTAGAGACAGAGATACATTTAGAAATTTTTATAGTAGTAACTAGTAATGTCTGGTTAACGGGTAGCTCTCTATTCGCGCCCTATTGCTAATTGGTTTTGATTAGTTGAGGGCGTACGACACCCGTATGACGACTTGCCCCTCTTTCTTCTCTCCCTTTCTCTACCAATTCAACTTTTCTTGCACTCGAAACATAACCAATAGAGTTCAATGCACTCATTGCCTGCTTTTTGGGCACACTCGTTATGTGTTTGTTGTGTTGTGCAAACCTTTGAGACCCACAAAATGCCAAATGTGGCAGACGGCAATTCGTGCTCAACCTGCACTTGCTGTTGGCCAATTGTTTCGGGCCAATAGACTGAATGTTTAGTGTACTTCAAGCTGTTCAGCTAGCTATCTATATGTTTCGGTGGACAGGATGCCCGGCCTATCCTTTTAATGGCATGAAAATTAAAAATAATATTTAAATCAGGCACAAAAATAAATTTTAAAATACTGAAAATATTGAAAAAAATATTTTAATTCTAAGTAAAAATAAAATAAATAAATAAATAATTGATTATTTATAAAACTTTAGTTTTATTGATATTCTACATGCATTTGATCAATTTTTTTTTAATAAAAACCAGCGGTGGGCACGCAGTGGCTCCGGAAGCAGCGAAGTAACTATTTTTCTGCCTATTCGGCTTTAAAAATTAAACTATTTAAATTTTATTTTAGTTATTGTATTTATTAATTTTACATAATTATTTTTTGTCTGACATTATTTAACTCCCATCTCTAGAATTGTATTGCTCATCTTTTCACTGCAATCTCTAGTGTCAGGTGACGGATGACTCAGCAATTCAATTGACTTTGCTCGCTCTGGTCATTTCCTGCAAAAGCTCCCTTTCTCCCCCCAATGATGATGATGATGATAATGATAATGATGATCTGTCCCATGTTGTCTGGCTGACCATATGATACTGCAGTTCAACTTTATTCATTACGCCTTTCGCTTTCAAGACCAGCACAATGTTCTCTGACTACTTGAAGCGTAGATAATAAAACTGTCCAGCTAAAGATACAATATCTAGATACACACATCCACACACATGAGGCTTCCTGCGTCGCATGAATCACAGAACAGAGCACAATAAGCATAATGAGCATGCTGATGTTGTTCATAATGATGATTTATTTCAATGCATTTGGCATTCACTGGACTGCAACTTGAAGTGGACCTTGAGCTGGGTTTCTATGTCTCTGCCTCTCCCGTTCTCTCACTCCAACTTCCCTCTCTCTTTCTCTCTCTTGGTGTGTTTTCGTATCCTGGCCTTAAAGAGCGCTGGTTTTTGCATCTTAAGCACACAACTTGACATTCAAATTTCAATTTTTTTTTCTTCCCCCTTTTTTTGTATTTATTTTGTCTGCAACAATTTTTTTTCCTACTCTTTTTTCTTAAACATGCCAAAGGAAATCCGCGTTGAGCAAAATACAAAACTCTCAATGCTAAGCACATTTCAAAAGGGTTGGGGAGGTGTGTGGATTGTTTGGACTGTGTGGACTGTGGAATGAGAATGACACAAACAACGTGGCCAGACTTGTAGACAAGGCAGCAGCTGTGTGTACACATATAAACACACACACACACACCCATACATATGCGAAAGGGGTATCCTATACACATACATACATATGTATATTTTTTCTTTTTTGCATTTGCATTCAATGAATGAAACTTTTTTTTTGTTCGCTGCCATAATTTTTTTGTTTGCCTCTTCTCGCCCTTATTCTACGCTTCGTTTGACTGCATTTTGATTTATGTACATTTTACCCTATGAATACGAGAAATAAATCGTAGGTTAAGTTATGCAAATGAACTTGAGGCAGCTGTTGTTGTAGCTCTTGTTGTTGTTGTTGTTATTGTTGTGGAACCTTTGAGACCGTTAAATGTTGCATTTTTACTTTGCACTAATTGCCGTTAAATGAGTAACTTATCATTCACACTCCAGTCCAAGTTTTTTCAGCCAATAGAAATTTGCAAACTTGACTAAATGATTAGTTTTGCCTGGTGGGTGGCTGCGACGCCAACAGCGACGTCGACTGCGACGTCGCGACGTTACACGTCATTTCACAGCGACAACTGGCGCGACGCCCGTTTTAGACACCCGGAAATTGTCTCCCCATCATAAAAATACACTCACACACATTCAATAACACCCCCACACACACATACAGATGGAGTAGAATCTTGTTTGTTGTTGTTTAGTTTTATATTTGTTATGCATATTGAGAATCATATTCGATATGCGAGTTGCCACCTGTCTAGACGTTAGAGTAAGTTGTTGGCCAGGGCCATTTTTTGTTTATAATTTTTATGCGATTTGCTGGTAATTTCTTCATTCTAGAAATCATTCAAATCGGAATATAATTGTGTAAATTTAAATAAAAATAATAAATTAATAATAAATATAAAATTCAAAATTAAAAATTTAAAATTTTAGAAATTATCTAAATCGAAAATCAGACCAATTTTAACTTAACTTTAACTTAGCAAAAAAAGTAACAGATTTTCAAGCGGAATGCCATTTTAATCATGTACTAGTCTCTGCACTTAAATCTTATTAATTTCATTAAAATAATTTCTTTTTATACAATGTTTTTAAATCTGGCAATCTACTTCTATGTGGTTGAAAATCGAGTTGTCGACTTTTTGATTTAATTTTTTTTGTTGCTTTTTGTTGCATTAAAAATGTGAAGGGAGATCAAATAAAAGATATTTCTATAAAATTTCTTTATTGAAATAAGAATAAGATTGTTTATAATATTAATCATGTTTTAATCTAAGTTTTTTCTGCTTTCAAATTTTATAAAATACGTTGAACTTTTTCGTTAAATTTTTAGTTTTTCAAAAATTTAAAAAAATTAAATCTGGCAATCAATTTCTTCTTCCATAATAATGATTTCTTGTACATCAATAGCTTGTAGCAATTGAAAAAGTTAAGGGAGATCAAAGAAAAGAATAAGATATATTAGAATCAAGTTTGTTTTTTTTAAAGATTTGAATTTAATCACAAAACTCCGACGCAAATTTATTTACCTTTTCTGAAGCCTTATTATGTTTTAAAAAATCATTCTAAAAAAGCATAAGTTATATTTCCAGTTAAAGTAATTCATCTGGCAGCTGTCTAATTATACAGATATCTAACCATTTTTACAGCTGAAAAACCAAATGGAACTTGAGCCTTAGAAAACATTTAGCAGCTGAAATTCTTTCGAAATCAATATCTCAGCTAATTCGCGTTTATGGAATCGCATATAGTGTGTGGGGCGGAAGACAACTGGAAAATAGTAATTCAAGTGAAAATGTTTTTCCACTGTTTGGTATTATACATTATATAGTATATCACATAATCAGAAATCAGAGCGGGTGCCCCATAAAGCAGTCAATCAATTTAATGAGCTTTGCGCTTAGCATGAAGGCGACTTATGCGGGCTCAGTGTGCGACCAAAAGTATCTATCAGATATCTTTTTGCAGCTGCGGTCGTTGCTGCTGCTGCAGCTTAAAGGTCGCTTTTGTGGCATTCTTTCTCACAGCTCTCACCCACACACACAGACAACAAACACCCACAGCTACAGTAGAATTATTATTGTTGCAGTTGTTGTTGTTGTTGGTCTTGGGCAACGCCTTCTCCCATGCCTGCCTCATGCCCCATCGTGTGTTGCATCTCGCAAAACGAGTTGGCTTTGCAATGTTTTTTTCTTTCTTTGTTGTTGTTGCAGTTGCACTAGTTGCAACTAGTTTTCATTGTTGTGTTTTTGCCCGCAGCTGGCCAAACGTATCGCGTATCTCTGCATCTTTGTATCTGTATCTCAAGAATGAGCTCAGCGAACGAACGTTCGTCGCGTTGAGTTCGTGAACTGTCAACGTCGTTTGCCTCCATCTTCATTGCATTTTTTTTTTCACTCCTTTTCTATTTTTTTTTTTTGCTCTTTAAGTGCAGCTGTCACTCAAAGCGTCTAAATGTCTCCCAAAAACTGTTGTTGTAGCGGCTGTTGTTATTGTTTTTTGTTGTTGTTGTTGCGGTTGCATGTGGTTTGTTCTCCGCAAATGAGGTCGCTTAATTGTTTGCCGACTGTGCTACGTGGCGTATGCGCAATAAGGTATATATAGCTTCGTTTAACCCTTATGGTGTGCGCCTGTGACATTTCTGACCCCCTTACTCTTTGCCTTCCTTTTATCCTACTGCTTGTTGGTAATTTAATACTTTGGCAACCTTGTCCCTCGCGGTTTGCCTTTGCCTTCGCCTTTGCCAGCGTTGGCAAACCGCAAGCGAGTCGCTTGAAAGGCTTGCCCCTAACGAGGTATACATATACCATCTTTATGTACATATATAAGAACATCTTTGTATATCTTTTATATACAATATTTTTTATTATATAAAATAACATGCAAAAAGCAAAAATAAAAGAAGCAAAGACAATGCTCAGTCATTCAGTGGCTGCCTTGTCTTTTTTCTTTTTTAAATTTGCGCAGGCAATTGTGTAGGGATTGAGTAGTTGAGGAAAGGGTCTAAAGGGGGAGGAACTCTAGTCAAATGTTGCGTGAAGATAAAACGTTTCGACTTGGCTCTTTTGTAACTGATGATGAAACAAGCAGAACTCTTTGTTGCCGCTTCCCTAATGACCTCGCCACGTTTTTTAGTAAAGAAAAACAATTTATAAATAAAATTTTCTGATTCTAAGTTTCCACCAAGGAAATTGTAATTTATGGAACCATTTTTTTTTGTAATTTTAAGAAATGTTTAAGTTTTGAAATATCAATGATAAATTTTAAAGCACTCTCATATTATTTTTTAAATATTTAAAAGATCGATCATAATACTAACAATCAATTTCATTATCTTTTTTTATTGCAGGTATGTGTTTCGTAATGCGGTCAAAGAAATAAAATCTATTTCATATTGTGCTGGTAAATACGTGTACATGTATTTGAAATATTTATGTCTGTATGTAAGAATGTTTGTATATGTGTTGAGGAACAATTTTCATGTATTTTTCGTTGTTTGTATTTGTATGTAAATGAAAATGATCTGAAACTGAAAGCTTGGCCATGTGTGCAATTTTTCATGGCTTTTTGCAATGGGCCAAACTAATTTTGCAATAATTTTCAATAATTTTTGGTTGCCAAAAATATTATATATGTATATGTATCCCCTTTAACCCTCAAGATCGCTACATTCGTGTATTTGCGCCGCATTTAAAGAAAACAAGTTGAAAATTTATTTGCATTTTGCCAAAAGTTGATTTTGTGATTGCGGTTCTGTTTGTAACGTTCGGAAACAGACATTAGTCTGAATGTAAACATAAACATTTAAAGGGGAAACATTTAATGACGGCATTTGTAAGATCCTAAACTATTTTTGTGGATTTCAAAAAGTCTAGCTGCAATAACTTTCAAAGTGTTGAAAGATATATTTACGAATGTAAGGCAAAGCTGAATTTATAACTTTTTTATTTATTTCTGTTTATTTTAAGACATGTTTTCTTTAATATTTTTTCTTTATTAAGAAAATGGTTTGAAATTCGCAATCAAATTTAAGCTGAAGCTCACATAGATTATTGTCCAGATGAATGTGATGTTAATCCTTTTTACGAATGCCATAATTTCGATCGAACATAAATAAATATTCTATATACATTTTTACATACTTTCATTAAAATTATAAATTGCAGTAGTTACTTTTACTAAATTAGCTAGTTATCGCATTTTTGCAGATACTATATCTGAAGTGTTTTTTTTTGTTTTGTAAATTTTTGCACGTGCATCTTGATAAGGTTTCTCTCCCATTACGAAATAGCTTTAATGATTCAAATGCACATTAACCTAAATCGTGGGATTGTGTTTTTGTATAGAGTATGCTTCCTAACAATTCCATTCCATTTCATTTTGTTTCGTTTAGGCTCCATTCGGTTCCATGTTGTGTCTGCACATCTCGTCGTATTTTTTATTGATTTCGGTGCCTCATTGTGGGCATATGGGGGAGGGAGACGGTTTCTGATAGGGGCCTCACATATGACTTATGTAGGTGTGTGTGTGAGATTTTGCCATATATGCGTTAATTTTCATTTGTATGTTATTGTTGTTTGCCCAGATCTTTGACGTCAATTGGAAACGATTGTTATTTCCATTCGCATATGGCCTAAACAGATCTATTGAGGGTGGTTCGGTATGGTATGCTATAGTATAATATAATATTGTATGATTTGGATGTTAGTGTGGTTTAGTGATTACACTGTGTAGTGACTTGCCATGTGGCCACTTATCAGTATTCATTTCATTTTTGTTTTTGGCTCTTGCATATGTTATCTGTCCGGTTTTCTGTTGTTGTTGTTGCTGTTGTCTAATTGCGAACCCGGGCCTCTTCTGGCGGGCGTTACGTTATAGAATTTCGACTCATAAATCGTTCTCCACGTACACATATGTGTGCCATTTTGATTAAAATAACAACAACAAAAAACTAAAGTGAATCGAAAAACGAACCAACAAAAAGCAAAAACAAGGCCACAAAATGTCTGATAAGGATTCGAATCGTGGGGAATTATGACTAAGTGGATCGATTGCTAAATGCGTTTTGTTCGATCGCCTGATAACAACAGTCCAGCTGCCAATTCAGTCAAAGATTTTCCCATTTCTGTACACAACATTTATGGAGCATTGGGAAAACCGCACTGTCGGTCTAATTATTTAAATTGCGTTAAATGTGTTGGAAATCGCCAAATTTTATAATGATCGAAAAATAACCACAGACTTTTGTAGAAGATTCCGGCGTAGATTTGTTGTAATCACAACAAATGGTATTTTCCAATCATTTTTAAATTTTTTAAATATAAAGCTTTTATTTGATGTAGTCGTGTTTTTATGTATTATGAAATTTTCGTAAGATATTTAAGATTTAGAAGCACACATATCAAGATTATTTAATCTTTTTAGCCCTCGAATAATTGACAGAATCACATCAAATATTCAGGGGTACCACAGAAATTTGTATGATTGATTCGATTTTCTTTTGTCTTACACCTTCAGGGCAATCTTGCCGGGTATTTTTTAGTCCAGCTGACTCAACAGTAGCATTTTAAGTTATTTTTATTCCATGTTATCCTTTTCAATATCGCAAAGCGTCGGTCTTTAAATGGAATCGATTGTCTGAACCCAAAACTAAAGTGCGGGCTCTCTTTTTTTTAGCCTCATAAGATCGGGCGTATTATCTTATCGTTGAAACTACGTTCTAATCCAAAACAATATGCCCGAATTGACCCCTCACCGCCGCCTACCCGGGACTTTATTTGATTACACATTGACTTAGTCTGTGGAGGATGATGATAAAATGTGCACACACATATTTGATTTCCAAATGCGTTTTGTTGTGCCTCACAGCGATTAGATAAGTGCCCCATACTGTGGCAGGGCGGGAGGGTGGTAGGGAGGGGGGACATGCGGATTTACTGCGGCATATGTTTGCATATCTGAAATTGTACTCCTATATAGTACAACACACGGGACAGTTGACAGTTGGTTGTTGGGCGAATTTCTTGACAAGGAGATTACAGAAAATTGAATGTGGGACAAGTTTTATGATTTTTTCTGAGATAGTACATCTTTGGCTTGAGTCATCGAAAACGACGTAATCTTTGAATCTCTGCTCCCATTTGGTTAAGAACTCTATTTATGAAGTTGTTACAGTAGCCACAGTTAATAATAGAAGATTATAGGGGCTGAAACTACCCCTATTAAAATTAAACTATGCTATAATATGAGGGCTTTTAGTTGCAGATTACGCAACTGTGGAAATATAGTGTATTAAAATCTATCAAATGGTTCTGTATTCTATTTCATTTCGCAGTTTGTGGTTAATAAACAATCTCAATTTTAATAATTTTTGCTTCACTTGAGTGACTTTTCTCTTTGGCTATTTAACTAGTTATTAACTGGCTTTCGATCCATTCAAGTGAAAGCATCACACCTACTGCCTACTGCCCAACTCGAGGTCGACTTTGCGTTCATTTTCAACATTTGCCTTAATTAATTTGCTTAGTTTAAAATGTTTGATACGTTCTATTTTTGTATTTGCCTTTTTGCTTTGTTTGTTTCTCTTTTATTCCTATTTTTGGTAACTGGTAACTGACGGTGCCAAGCACCATTTTTGATTCTATTGCCTAAATTGAAGATACATTTGTGTATTATATCTTTGTATACTTGAATTCACTCTAATTGCCGCCGTCATGGTAATTTATCAATGAAGTCGGCATTAATTAGCTAATGTGACCCTATCAGCATCAAATACACAGCACTGACCTCTGACCTATGCTGATTTAGAGGCTTTCCTGGAAAAGAATCAGATACAGAAAACATGCTGTTAGACAATTTCTATAATTGATTAAATTTTTGCCAAAATTTCGTTCTTAGAAAAGACAAAAATGTTTCTGCAATTTAACAGAATTTTATCGTACAACACTAATTGTTGTTATTTGTTTTAATTGAATTGATTTGTGCATGGGTTATGGGAATGAAGTTCAGCCATTGAAGTGTGTATAAATGTGCTGACTTCTGTTTATGTCAGCGGTGGGCAGAAAATTAGTTGGGAGCAGTCGCTGCTCCCGGAGTCACTGCGTGCCCACCACAGGTTTATGTAATTGCAACTTTATTTACAAGATTTATATTATTTTTTAGAAATAAATATTTCAAAATGAAACCTGATGAAGTCAATCTTCAACTCACGTAAACTCTTTAACAATTCTTGTCGTTTTTGAAGAATCTTAATCCAAAGTTGTTAGCATTTATAAGCGGTTTTTTATTAACAATATGACATTTGTAATAGTTAATGTCATTTCATATCTGTTGAACGTTTATTACGCTTCACCACACATTTACAGGGTATACAAAGGCTGCTTTTGAAGTGTCTTGTGGTTCGTTCTGTTCATAAAAGGCATCAAATCAGCATAACAAACAAGCATTATAAGCATCATCATCATCATCATAATAACAGTCTTGTATATACAAAATATGCATATATTATAAGTAAATATATACACGATATATATGTGTATATATATATATATAGCTGAGAACAAACAGAGAGAGACATATACACATGACAAAGCAAATTCTCAAATGTTGTTTGTCTGAGTTGATTCTTTTGGCTTTCTACCAACACATGAAGAAGGAGCTCTCGTTGTTGTTGTTGTTAATATTGTTGTTGCTGCACAAAAGAACCCATGGGAGTGACAGAGACAGAGTGTGAGACATTGAGACAGAGCGGACAGACAGACAAAAGAGGAACTCTCATATAACAGACCTCCACATATACATGTAAATGTGTATATATATAGCATGATGATATGCATATACTTATACTTACACATACATATGTATATTGTATGTCTGCCTACAACTACAACAATTGTACCTGTTGTGCGTTGTATAGCAGCAACAACAACAATAGCAACAACAACACAGTGTGTAGAAAATGTTATTCAAGTTATAAAGTTGCCTTCTGAAAAGAAACCGGTCGCTGAACATACAACAACAACAACAGCAACGAGAACAACAACAGCTTCAAGAGCTGCTGCTGCCGCTGCCTCTGTCGACGTCGACTGCGCAGTTAGCATGCGGCAGCATCAACTGTCTGGGAGTCGCTTTTGTTTGTTGTTGGACCACAAACCGGTTTGCAGCTTAAGCGACATTAATGCCTTTGGTTTGTTGCTTCTTTATGTTGTTGTTGCTGTTGTTGTTGTTTCAGAGTCGAGCTCATTAAATTTGTACCAAGCGATCTTACACACACACACACACATACACACACGAGCAGCTCTTCAAGGAAGTCTCTCCAAGGTTTTCTTGGTAGTCAACGTTGTTGTTGCTGTGGTTGTTCTCCTTTTCATTGTTGTTGTTGTTGCTTGGAGAGATCCTACCGATTTCTTTGAGGCATTATTTTTAACCTTGAAAACGTTTGTTGTTGTTGTTTTTATGATATTTTCTTTAATTTCGTTTTGAGGACAGGGCACTTGAGCAACAACAACAACAACGACAACGACAACATCATCTTTAGATTGTTCCCAAGGCTTCTGTCGTCTACCTACTCGGAGCAAATTGTTGCCTCCTCAAGTGGCACCAGCAGCATAATTTATTCAGTTTTATTTTCTGTTTTTATCTCTCAACCCTTTTTAATTTCCTTTAAGGGGGGAACATCAAAAAAAACACTTTAATTTATATATATATTTTGTACGTTAATGAAATTTAATTGTTGTTGATTGTTGGTGTTTCCGCTTGCCAAAAAATGAAATTGCAGCATTCAATTAAATAATGTTCCTTTCAGCACTTGCCCCTTGATGATGATGTTTGCCATAGCATTTAAAATGCATGATATGCAACAATGTTGTTGTTGCTTTTGTTGTTGGTTCTGCTTCTAATTTACATAACTGGTTGGCAACTCATCAAGTCATGCCCCAATACATCCAACAACACTTCACTCCACATCATTCCATTGTCCATTGCAACAAACGTTGCGGGGGCCATTGGCCACTGTCCATTTGATGGTGTTGTTGTTGTTGTGAGTTGTAGTTGCTTGAGCTGCTTGCCACCTGCTGCAGTGATTGCAACGTCAAACCGGTTCCACTGCGAATAGGAGCAAACACTGACAACAACTACAGAATAACTTATGACTTATTCAATTTATTTGTGCGATTCGTTGTTACTTTTTTTTTTCCTTCTGCTGTCTCTTGTTTGTTTTGGCCAAAAAGGGTGGCCAATAGCATTTGCAATCAATGGCAGCTCCTCCATTCCCATTGCCATTCCAAACGCCGCCGCTTCCCATTTCCATTCCCACATAAATCTTTCAACTCAAGTCTTTGGCAACATCCATTTGCCATTTCTGTCTCGTGTTTTTTTTATTTGTATTATTTATTTGTTTTAGCCGGTCATCAGGTGGCCAAGTGTTGATATTTCATTTAATTCGCGACGTCTACGCTTTTCAATTTTCGTTTCAATTTCAATGGTTTATTGTTCAGTTTATTTGATTTATATCGAAATTTGATACTTTATTTTAACAGTTGTCTGCCTTTTACGTTTTTAAAATATTGTTATTGTTCTCTGCCTTAAAAACTGAAAGCCTGAGCATTTATTAATAAAATATATTTAGAATATATTTCAATAGAATTAAATATATTGAAAAATAAAATATATTTATATGAAAAAAAAAAATTATAAAATATGATCGGTTTTAAATAATGCGAGATTGTTTTTAAATTTATAATTATGTAATTTTGTTTAAAATTTGTTTTGTCTTTTCGAAACTTTGCCTTTTTTTAAGCATTTAAAATGGATTTCTGTGCTAAGTTTTACTTTTCAACTTATTTTATAATTAATTTTAAACATGTTTCAATTTCATTTGCTGTTTTTCACAATGTTTAATATTCGCATTCAACGTCGATTTCAAAGCTCTAAATCTTATAGAAATTAGCATCATTTGTTCAATTCTTCTGTAAGTATTTTTTTTTCAACCCTTTCAATGTTAAAACCAATTCAACTCAAATGTCGCTCTGCATCAAATTGCAATTCATTCAATGTCGCTGTTCAATTTCAGTGTTCAATATCAATGCCAAAACTTTCGGTTTGTAATTCTACAATTTATCTGCACAGTTGTTTTCGTTATCAGCACAGTGACCTATTGAACTCTAGTAATCACAGCCGTCTTTACAGCAGCTTCCCCCTCAATTAACTGCCAAGATCTCCCCTATTTTTTTGAGAGCGGTCTTCAATCGTTGATCACAGTGATCAATCGCAGTTTTGTCTAAATAAAATTACAGTCGTCGGCTCTTTAATTGCCAACGAGTGTTTACAGTAGTTTTTGTGTCTTATGGCGGTCGCTTTCACCCGATGAGGAGCAGTTGCCCCTCCTGCTGCCTCCCTCCTCCCGTTATCCCTCGCTAGACAAGCGTGCCACACACACACATACGCACACACAGACATTTGGACATTTGAGTGCGTTGCACTCGCTTGCAAATCGTGTTGTTGTTATTGTACAGTAAAAATAACAATTATTATTATTATTATGATTCATAAAGCAAAATCTGATAAAAAGCCAAATAAAGGAAAACACATATAAATAAATAAAATATCATAAACATAATAACCATAATAATTTGTATGCATTCGCGTTTATTTCCAAGCAAATTGTTATGACGGCTGGCAATAATGAGCATTGAACTAATTGTGCGCTCAACAGAGAAGCGAAACCAGCCACCGGATTTGAAAACAAAAAACAACAAATAAAAAGAAAACACACGACAAAGATGATATGAGATAAAATTAAATGAAACGAAGTTTAGATACTCTGGCAAGTTTTAGAAACTGAAACCAGCAAAGAACATCTTAAATTAAAAAACATTTTAAATTATAGAAACTCATTCAAAAAAAGTAATAAAAAGAAATTTATTTTGCTAGAGAATATGGGTTTTGTCCACCAAATATATATTCCTAATTAAAACCTAACCCTTAGGTTGAACTATGCTTTATTAGCTCATCTGCGAGCACAATTCAACAATTAAAAACTTTATTCAGGAAATTCCCTTAATAACCAAAAAAAAAACTTAATCTAGAAACATTTTAATTTCCGTTAGATGTTATCAAGTTCATTTTAAAAAGTTCACACAAAATTCCCATTTAGATTGATAACATTAAAGCTAAAAATGTCTTGAACATAAAAAATATATATATTTATATATAAAAAAAGAAAAATATATAGCTGATAAATGTTTTTTTATGGCAAAATTTAACAAGCCCATTTAATACAAAGTGAACACTTTCAATTAGGGCGTAAAAGACTAAAGACGCAGTCAAGCAATGCAACAATATAACAATAACAATAACAATTACAATAAAAACAACAATGATGACAATAACAATAACAATATGCAAATAAAAGGGGCGTTGACCTGACCCTAGAGTCAATTCCATTGGGTTGCATCCAAGTGTCGTTTCGTAGCCCACGCAAAGCGTCTTGGAATTATTTTTATTTTATTTGATTTTCAAGAGTTTCCAGAGCTGTACCAGCCCCCAAACTAAACATAGACAAAAGACCAACCCACCTGGTCTGTCTGTTGTTAATTATGCATGTCTGGCAATCTATTATACATATACGTATATATCTATAAAGCCAATCTGTGCAACATATTTATGTTAATTTCCATGACGTGGGCTCTCTTGAAATGCTTCAATGATTTTTCTCATTCTTTCAAGTTTTATTTTCTTCTTATATCTAAAGTGGATTGATTGTAAGACGGAAATGAAGGCTAAACTCTGGTTGTTGTTGTTATTTCCAAAATTGGTTTATCAATCAATTAAAAAATGTTGCCCCTTTGTCAGCTGTTGACATTGTTTTTTTTTTTTGTTGTTGCTGCTACTGCTGCTGTTTTCATGGGGGCGTTGTCAGTTGTTGTTGTTGTTGCTGTTTCCACATAACGGTAAGCGGATAAAAGAAAACCAAACCGAACAGAATAAGAGAGAACAGAACAAATCCAATGTGGAATGCATAATTAAACATGATTGCATTCGCTTAGCAACGGTTGCTGTTGATGTTGCTGTTGTTGCAGCCAGCAGCTGCGACAGCAATTGTTGCAACAAAACGCGAAACAACACCGACAACAGCAGCAACAACAACAGCAACAATAACAACAATTGCAAATGCTGCTCAGTTTTGCGTCGAGGCCAACAAACCCAAACTAGAACGTGGGTGTTAAATTGAACACTAAACCCAATTTCACCTAAACTCACGTTGTTGCTTGTTGTTGCTTACGTTTGTGTTGCAGTTGTTGTTGGCTGCACGCGACATGGCGCTGCATGCCACACACACAAACACACACACTTAGTAATTGCATAAGAAAACACAAATAAAAAGTATTAAATCTAAACAAATATTAAACTAAGTAACAACGAATTTCGATTTACTCTTTTTCAGTCTTTTAACGACGAAAACATTTCTTTTTTTTTAGTTTTAGTTTAATAATGATTGAATTTTTTTTCTCGATGTTCCTGACAACAATTAAACTTCTTAAAGGCGAATTTTAATTTGATGTCTTGTTATATAACTTATATTATTATATTGATGTTTTATAGCTAAAAACAATCGACCAACGTCTTTTTGAACATTCAAAACAGTGGTGGGCACGCATGGGCTCCGGGAGCTAACGGCTTCTCCCGAATTCAGATTTCATGCCAAACGCTGATTTAAAACATAATAAAAGTATTATTTTAACAATGTTTTAACAATGATATAAAATTATAAAAATAATTAATCTTAAAAGAAAAGTTTTTTAAAGAGTTTTTTAGTATGGAAATAGGAGTATGATTTTCAAAAATAAATAGAAATCCAAATGCAAGTAAAATAAATTCTTGGTCGTAAAATTCAAACGGGGCTTAAGCTTTAAGAAGACATTAAGTTAAATTTTTAGAAAATATTCGCTCAATTTTTTTTAAACTAAAAGACTAACTGATTTAAATATTAAGAGGACTCTTTGTCTCTGTCTTGGCAAGTGCAATCCAAGTTAAGCTATGCCAAATTATAGAGTCGACTTTTAAGTTCTGTTTTTAATATTGTTGCTATTGTAGTGCCTGTTGTTGTTGTCGCTGTTGTTGTCGTGCTGCTTTCTTTACGCCAAAAAAGCGGTAATTTTGTCAGCAACAACAACGACAATGACAAAAAGCAAATGCCAATGCATGCAACAACAACAAAAACAACGGTAAATTCATTGAATATGCAATTTGCAGTGTGACGACCAAAGCGCTGCTAGTAGGCGTGCTGGGTGTGGTGGGCGTGGCACATTTGGCTAGCCAAAAAGTTGAACGATACCAACAAAAATGTGCGAGCATTTAACAAGTTTTCAATTTGCATCATATTTTTGTTGTTATTGTTGTAAAAACTAGCTTAGGCGTTAAGAGAGGAAATTAAAGAGAGGCAGAGTGAAGTGGGGGGAGTTGGGGGGACGTTTAGTTGTTTGTTGCCACGAACTTTGCAATAACAACAAAAACTTAAACGACGTGACGTACACTCAACTGGCCGACAGGTGGCGCTTTTCTAATTGCAGCGCTCTTCTTCTAGACGGAAATTAAACTTTTATTTCGCGAACTTTTTGGTGGCCAGCGAGTGCGAGCGAGAGCGAGCTGTAGCTATGGATAAGTTTTCACATTAAAGCTGAAATCATTTGCATCTCTTGAAGTTTGTTGATTTTTTTTTGCTTTTGCTTTTGTTATTGTTATTGAGTTTGATTTTATACATGTGTGTGTGCTTTTTTGGTGTCAATGACTTTGTTTGGTGTCTTGCAAGTTTCTTTTTGGGCGGCCGGCCGCTCTCTTTTTTATTTCTTGCTGACTAATGCATCAGTTGACTGCGACGGCGGCAGCGACGTCAACATCGCTGCTAACCGCGACGCATGCATTTAAATATTTAATGTTTGCATTTGAATTTGCATACCCTGTAAACTATAAAGTTGATATAAAGTCTGTGCTTGCAGTATTTGAGACATAATAAACTTGATCAATTTTATAGATTTCTAAGTGAAATATTAAAGATATAAATACAACACGAGTTACTTCGATAGATTTCATAATAAGTTCATATAAATAAAACAATAATTTCTTTTTTACACAGTTTAAATAGATTCTCATATTTATATTATGAAGTTTTTATAAATATATTTTAAATCTCTGTTTAGTTTACTTTAAATAAAAAGTCTTCTTTTTATTCTTTTGTATATTTAAGCTATAATATTTGTATTTAAAGTTTTGTAAATCTGAGGCTATTCAAGAATTTTTCCATTTATCTGGCTTATAGGGTAACTCGCAGTCTAGAACGTCCGCCTCGAGCATTTCGAAGTGTTTAATTTAAATTTCTTTTATGATTTCTCCTTTAACCCGACCTGAACTTCATTTGCATATTTGTCGCTCTTTGTTTTGTTATTATTATAAATAATGTGCTGCTTTGTTGTTGTCATTAGAAGTTATTGGACTTTGGAAGCTGTTTTTAAGGATGCTGCCCTGATTAGTGGGCCATTGTTTTTGTTATTTTTATTATAATATTGCCTTTTCCACTTGTGTACCGTTTGCAAAGTTATTTCGATCTTTATTTATTTGTGAAATTATTTAAAATTTTGTTTTTTATTTATTTTATGGACAACAACAGCTGTTGATTATGTTTTCTTGCACAGTTTTTTCTGTTTTTGTTTACGCTGCTGTCATAAATTTACGGACGGTTCTTAAATTGTCTATTTATGATTTGTTGTTGTTGTTTTTGTTGCTGTTGTTATTGTGCCATATGCAACATTTCACAGGCAGGCCGCTTCCGCACACCTCTACCCCCCTTCCGCTGCTGTTGCCCATTAACGATTGCGTGAAATTCGCTTTTTTTTTTGTATTATTCATTATTTGTATTTTTGGCATTGCCCTTGGAATATTTGACATGATTTCTTGGATTGCTCGTAAATTTAACAAAGAAAATGCGAAAGTTGTTGGGGGAAAAGCAGACGGTTCTACAGCATAGTGAACCAACTGTTCCCCTCTCCCTTTCTCCAACCCTCTGAGCTGCCAGGCAATGTCAGAGCAGAGAGATCAATAAACTTTTGGCAAACAACAAGAAAATGGAATCGCAAAGAAAACAAAGTAAAGCGCATAAAAAAAGATTACAGCCCAACAATAAAGTGGAGAAACAGTGACAGCAATACATAGAAAGACAGAGAGAGAGAGGAGGAGTGATTGTGAGGGAGAGAGGTGCTAAGAGAAGGGAGACGGGGTGACAGTCAAGTGAATGCCGGGCGATTGTCATGGAAGTCATCGTCTGGTCATGGCAAACATATCTCTCTGAGTCCCCATCGACTTGATTTTTTTTTCCATTTGCTGCTTTTTATTTATATAATCACAGACAACACACCAATACCAACACACACACAAACACACAGCTGTTTAAGTGTATGTGTGTGTTTGTTAGTTTAGTTTATTTTTTTGGCACAGATAAATCTGCGTCATCATCATTAAAGTTGCCGGCTCTGAGATATTCAGAGTTTATATTTTAATAACAATTCCCTCTTCCTCTTTTCTCTCAGCTCTTCCTCCCTCGTAACCCTTTTCCCAAGTGCTTTCATTTGTCAATTTGCATTTCTTGTTTGTCTATTCGCATTGTTGGAGAAATAATGACTTTTTCATGATGTTTACAAAATATATCTTATATGTAAAAAAGTATCTTTTGACGATCTGTGATGTACGAAGGAAAAATGTAATGAATGTATAACAAACTTAACTTTAAATACTATAATCATATTCAGCGGTGGGCACGCAGTGGCTCCGGGAGCAGCGGCTGCTCCCAACTTAGGTAGAATTCAGATTTCGTGCCCACTGATGATCATATTGTTTGAGCTGGGAATTAGCTGTCAATTTAATCTTAAGAAAATCTTTAATAGAAAAGTACGTTTTATTTTATGAGAAAAAGTTTATTTTAATACATGATATTAAAAAGAAATTATAAACAATTTATTAACTTACGAATTATTAAAAATAATTAGTACATGAATTCCAAAAAACTATTAGAATTTTTCTAAATTAATACGCCACTCTTTTTTTTCTCAATTTCTAATCTTATTCTACGGAGTATCTAAACTTTGTCATATCGCTTTGTAGCTTTTCTTTTTGCTAAAACATAATAAACAAGCGAATATAATTTATTTTTGTCTGTTTCCCTGTCTTTTCTTGTTGCCATTTCTTGGCAACGTTTTTAACATTTTGAACTTTTGCACTTTGCAAATAGACAAAAGGTGCTGCCACTTTTTTTTGGGTGGGGCTTGAAACGTGCGCAAATCTGTGTGTGTGTGTGTGTTTGTGTGTGTAAGAAGTGTGTGGGGTCGAGAGAGTCTTCCTAGTTGCTGATTTTGTGTGCTTTTCATATGCAAATGTCAACGCAGCTCATTAGACATTCGACACTCGTAAATAATATTAAATATCAAATTCTAATTTATATTAATTCATGTTTTTTCTTCTTCTTTTTACTTGCAGGTGTGTATTCCTTCTGAAGGTCCTATGCCTGCCTCAAGTCCTGGATTATTGAGGCAGACATAACAAATAACATTTATGTATTATATAAAAAACTCATACTTAGATGTAAATGTGTAAGTTTGTATATTAAATAAGGTACACGCCCCCCTCTGCCCCTCCCAATCAGTTTGTTCGACAAGTCCGTGAAATTTATCAATTCCCAAACAGTTGCCACAAAACGCTGCAGACACGCTAATCAACTTGACCTTTGCGACAAGTTTTTTTTCTCTCATTTTGTTTTTTTCCTGCTGACTTTTCAAATTAGACAAGCGATGAGCAAATAAAATAAATAGTACTACAAATGTATACAATACACATGTATTCATATTCATATTCATACATAAATAGGATGAATAAGCAATACTCACACATTCATATAGATAATACGCACACACTCACAGACTTAGCACTCATAGAGATAAAGTCCGCAAAACACGCAATACAATGAATTGATCTTTGTGCGAGAATAACAACGAAACTTGTCACTGATCGACTTGTGAAATGCTCTACAATGGATGCTAGTGTATTCAGGAAATACGATCATAAAAAAGAACAATTATTTAATTGGGTGTCTTAATTTTAAGTGTGAACAATTCTAATTCAAATTTTTGCTTCTTGTCTATAAAATTGATTTTCAATTTGTTAATTTATGTTTTCACTTTTTCAAAGTGACAAATGGTTTGCTACAATTGCAAAATTTTCCTTTGACACAACAAATGTGTCAACGTCTCAAAAAAATATTTCTAAAATTATTGTATGTATTTTAAAATCTCCCACAATATTTTTAAAATCTGTCATTTCAAGGTAAAGTTCATACTAAAACTATATTTCCTCTTTAAAGGAAAGTAGTTTTAATAGCTGTGTCTTGAAAAAATTAAAATAAAAATCAATCTATAAATATAATTTTAATTGTTTATTGAAGTTGCAGCAAGTAGTTTCAACAGTAATCTCTGGATTTTATTTTATAATTGTCCAAAAAGCGTTCATAAATTGACAATAATTTTTAAATTTTGTTATTTCAAGGTAAAGTTCATACTAAAAATATATTTCCTGTTTAAAGGAAAGTAGTTTGAATACCTGTTTCTTGAAAGAACTAAAAAAAATCAATTTATAAATATAATCTAAATTGTTAATTGAAGATGCTGCAAGTAGTTTCAACAGTATTCTCTTGATTTGATTTGAAAATGGTTTAAAAAAGATTCATAAACTGAAAATAATTATTTTAAAAAGTTAATGAAGCCATAATCGGATATGTTATTAGCTTGAAGCTATGATTTAGTTACTTTATTTAAAAATATATTTATTTATTATTTTCTTAAGTAAAAAGTAAGAAAATTAAGCATGATCATATTAAAAAGCACCCTTAATAGAGAGTAAATAAAAACAATGAAAACAACAGTAACAAGAATAGTAATTATTACTCGCTATCATTCTGTGCAACGCTTCGTATGCGCAATATTGCACAGATTATTCTCTATCTCTCTCTCTCTGTCCCTCACTCACTTGCCTCAATTGCTTTTAATTGAGCTCAATTCATTGACTTTTATTGCACTTGCCACAACTTGACGATCAGCTGTTTGTCTCTTTTTAAAACAGGGGATGCACAGTGCGCGCCAAAAATTTATGACCAGTTTGACATTAATCGTTAATCATTGTGGCTGTGTGTGACCCACTTTGGATATAAAACGTTCGATCGTGTGGATTGATTCTTGAAACTGGTTATAATGAGGAAATCAAATACGAGTTAATAAGTCAACAACGCCCCAGTCATAAAAGTGTGCAAACACTTTTCTGAGCCGAGAGTCTTTGTTTGCTCTGAATTATCATAATTCAATAAATTAGCCAATGAGTTAGTTTCAGTTTAAGTGGTGATTTTCAAGGCATACTCTGAGGTTGTTTCTCTCGTCTTTCATATATATCATATTGTATGATCTGTCTCTTGGTTGTTGGTCTTGGTTTCTTGCCCTCCGGTGTTTGTCTTCTGTGATCAAATGCCGTTTGCTTTGGCTTTGTCTTTGTCTTTGGGTCAATAGACTTACAAATATTGTGCGTTTGTTTTGTTGGCTGTTGCTTTGGCTATTGTTATAACGATTTCTAACGGAACCCGCGACCAGATCGAGAGGGTCAAGGGGTCATTGTTGTCCATAAACACAGACACAAATACACACGCACACACGCAAACAAACACCTGTCATTTTATTTTCCTACTTCACCTCAACACGCTGCATTGTGCCTCACTCACAAATCTTTGTGTGTATCTTTTGCAGGTGCTAGGCGCAAATTGTATAAATTTATTAAAATGGAGCAACAAATGCAACAAGAACAAAGCAACAGCAACAAGAACAACAATCGCCTCAAGCAACCACAACAACAGCAAGTGCAACTGCAACACGAGCGACAGCAGCAACAAACAAATTGCAGACTAACAGCAACGACAGCAACAATAACAACAACAGCAACTGCAACAACAAGAACAACTGCAAGTGCAAGAGCAACAGCAACAACATGTGCAACATCATCAGCTGCAAGTGCAACAATTGCAATATCAATGGCTGTGCATTGAATTACATTTTGCCAGTTGCTTGAAAAGCAGTTTCGATATCTCGCTAGTGCTGTCTCTGTCTCTCTCTATATCTATCTCAATTCTATATTCTCTGTCTCAGCGACGCGGCCTCGGCTAAAATTACAAATGAGAAAGCCGAAGAAAAAAACGTTTTACATAGTTTAAAACAAATGCTAAACACAAAGTTAATTAACAAAGAAAAAATGCAAAAATCAATAAAACGTGGCAAGTGTTAAATAAACATTGCAAATTATATGTGTGTATATATAAATATATATATTTAACTAATAGTGATTGCAAAAACACAAGCAACGCAAATTAAAAAACAACAACAAACAAGAAAACTAAAAACTTAAGAAGAAGCTGCAGAAGAGATAACACAAGAGACAGCAACAACAAAGGGAAACAAAAGATATAAAAAGAAAGAAAGAAAAGAAACTGCGGCCAAGTTGAAATTTGAATTGAATTTTTGTGATGTAAGTTAAGAATCTCTGAATTTCTATTTCCTACTATTTTATCGACATTTATCGACTAGATTACTAAAAGGAACTGTTAATTTAATCGCAGATAAAGATAACAAACATTCGAAACTTGGTTGAAAAGTTCTCCTTGCTTTATTCTCTTAGGAAAATTTAGAAACTCTAGTTTTCTTTAACTTTGTTCCTGAAATTCTCCCTTTGAATTATTCTTTAATCTTAATATTATATCAAGGAATATATTAATATTATATCATACGTGGCTCTCAATTATAAGCCATAAATTAATCTTTAGTTGGGAATAAAATAAATTCTAAATTATGCAGTTAAAACTAAGTAGCTTTCTGTGAAAATCAAATTTAAACAGCTTTTGCTTTTTGCTTGAAAGTTCGACAGGAAGTTTTTAATCATACGCACCATTGGTCAGCATGTTTTCCGCCTAACATGTCTGTGTGTCTATCACCTGAGTAATCTCAGTGTGTGTGCATCCCCAAGGCATTCGACAGGCAGGCAGACCAATCAGTGCATTTCCTCTTGGCTCATCCTGTGTGTCCAAGGCTCTAAGCCAATTTGCGTGGCATTTGGATTTTTGCCACAATCCAATCCCTTTCTCCCCCTTTCCTTGATTTTTGCCTTATTTTCTCTGGCAATTGGCAACTAACGAAGCGTCTTGTGTCTCCCATGGGCGTCTAAGCTGCTGCCACGCCCAGCTTATTAGCGTTGGTTACGTGCGGCGAACCAATCGATAGCTTTATCCTGGCCCAGGAGATGGCAAAGGAGCAGCTTCATCATCATCATCATCAACTGTCGCTGTGCATTTGCATTATGAAATTCACAGTCACTTGTCAAGTTGACTTTTGCCCCTTTTCAGTTTTGTTTTTTTATTGTTGCTCAATTGATAATCATGCCCAGACAGTTGGCATCAACCGGAGGCGTCTCTTGCACCACCTCTTCCCTCCCAGTTCTCCACATGGCACGTTCATTGTTCGTTTAGTATTTCAATGCGACGCATTGCACATGGCCTCATGATTAATATCAGCTCATTAATTAGACGCCATCAGTCTATCTCGCTCACTCTCTTGCTCTTTTGCTCTGTCACGTCGCCTCCCCCTCCCGACCCTTGCGACATCTGCCGCTCATTAGTCTTGTGTTGCATTTGAGGCAAAAGTTTCGGTTGCAGCTGCAACTCTTGACAAAATAAATGAAATAAGGCAAAAGGCTGATGAATTATTTGCAGAGTAATTTAAGAATGTGTAACTTCCTAATCAAAGGCTGTGTAATTAACGTAATCCAAAAGAGTTAGGCTTTTAAAGTTAAGGATAGAAATTTAAACTATAGAAAAGATTGGGAAGCTCGCACTTAAGGAAAGTTCGACTGTTAAAGATCAATAAAATATAAAAACAATACTTGATCAATATTTAATTATAATAAAACATTTTCAATAATCGATAAAAGTTTCGACTTTTGAGAATTTTGTACTGACAATTCATTTATTTAATTTGAATTCAAATTGATGTTAAATTGATGTCGATTTACTTGTGTCGATGTTACTCAAATCAAGATGTCAAAAACAAAAATCTTTTTCGATATTAATACCTTATGTCTTATTAGCTTTAGATCAGCGGTGGGCAAGAAATCTGAACTCGGGAGCACTACAACAACATCAAAAACAACAACCCTATTAGAGTCTACCTTCTATGTCGATCACCCAAATGTGCGAGCAAAACAGGCAGAAATAGAGTTGGGAGCAGCCGCTAGCTCCCGGAGCCCATGTGTGCCCACCGCTGCCTTAGATATCTGTTAAAAACAATAATTGTTGACCAGTTCGTCTAGATTTCAATTTTATTATGGTATATCCTTAACTCTCTTTTAATTGATCCCTTAACATACGTTCAGCATATAGAATAGAAATCGACAAGTGATTACACTAGCTCTAAAAATATTTTTTTTTTATGACTTACGTCTTGTCTTTCGCTTTAAAAATTGTTCAGTATTAAAATTTAACTCATTGATTTCATTTTACATTTTTATTTACTTGAAAAAACCTAAACATAAATCAGTGATCAATTTCATACTTAATAATAAGTATAGCTGTTGAGTTCAGTGTCAGATCTATAAATGTTTTCAATCTTCATACATATCGAACCATAAAAAAAAATAATAAATATATTATGACATGCTAACAAAAAGTTTGTCAATAAACCTTTGTAATGTGATTGCGTTCGATTTGCCTTGAAAGCCAGCTTAGAGTGCAGCTTCTTAGCTTTATTTATATATTTTTATTAAAGTGTCTATGTGTAGGTTTTTTTAAGCAAATCAAATTGAATTTACGTTCAATTCTTTTTGAACGGCGCCCACAACTTCGTCTCCATCGTGTTCAATCTTTAAGTGCGTGAGATTTTGACATGACATGATTTAAGATTTATATTTATAAAGTTGAAGCTGAAGTTGCAGTTGCAACTGCTGTTGTGGGGTCGACTCAAGTGGCACGCCAAGTGGCAGGTGACTCTCCTGAGCCCATTTGGCCCATAATGGCGATGTGGCTTAAAGTGCAGCTAAAGCGAACTTTACGCAATGTGCAGTAACCAAATGCGTATGCAAATTGCACCTTCTTTTTCCTCTGTGTGTTTATTTTGACTTTTTGCATATGAGCAAACTAGGCAAAGAAAACAAACAGGCAAAAGCAAAGGCAAAAAAAAACTGAATGAATGAGTGAGTGTACGAATGAATGAATGTGAATAATTGACAAGCGCGAGTCCGAAAAGTGCACAAATATTTTGCGCAAAAGGCGGGCGCCACAAGACGACAACAGCAACAACAACCAGCAGCAACAACCAGCAACAACAACCACATCGACACGACAACAATTCAATTTGATGTTGGTGTCAGACAGATGCGGGGGCGTTGACTGGTTGTTCGTCTGGAGGTAACCACGACTCGACTCTACGCTGTGGGTTGAGGTCTCTCTCATACGCTCTGTGGTTGGTTTACCAAAGAAATATGCGCACCACACACACAAATATACACACATAAACACACAGATGTGCCTAGGAAACAGGGGCAAGTAACTTATGTAATTTTGCTTGCTCGGAACCTAATTAATATGCCTGACAACAGCAACAACAACTTTGACATCAACAACAACCACTCATCGCAAATAACAGTTGCATTAACAATTTAACAACAACAAGCACATGTGGCAGCATTTGAAAATTGCATTAACCTGAAAATGTCAAGTGTAAACACTGAGAGAAACATGCATAAATATTTGCATATTCAAGTGGAATGCATAAGAAAACAAGGCAAATAGAAGAAGACAAAATTAAATTTAAAATTTAGACTAAATTTATAAAACTTGATTATATACAATTATTTAAGAAATTGAATATGTTGAAAATTTATTGAGTTGGAAAGAGATTTCACTTTAGAAAAGCGTAGACTATGAGATTAAATTTATATTATATTGGATATATTTTTCTTGCATCAAAAATTAAACCATCTTGTAAATAATAAAAGAAAAAAACTTTTGTTAAACAAAGATACAATATGAACCCAATAAAAGTTCAGTTATTGAATATTATTCCTAATTGTTGTGATTCAGCAACTAGAGCAAATTCAAAACAGTGTTGGGGAAGGTAAGAAAACCATCTTAAACGCTTAAAGCATGGAAGGATAATAGATAATTCCTTTAAAAATATTTATAGTTTAGAATTTTAATTTAAACTCGCAGTTTTAGGCACTATTTTGAATCTGAGATTAAAACAACGGGCTAAAAACTTTAAAAGAGTGTTGAAAACCGTTAAAATGTAAACACTTAATGACAGGAAAAAGACCCGAAACATTTTTAAAGTGATTTGAAAGCTGAATCTAGGAACACAACTCGCTAATCAAATACTTTGCTTAGTTTAGTTTAATATCACTCAAGTTTTCTCTTCTTTTAACTGCACCTTATTGTGCCCCAGTTTCTTGCAGTGTTTTCGCATTGCAAATTGATTTAACTAAATGCGATTGAGGGAATAGATTTAAAATTCAACTGCAGCGCGCAAAATGTCAATTTAAATGATGCGTTGCTAATGGATAAGCGAATTGACAGCTGCTCAGTTATTTATAGAATCGTTACACAGCTACTCAGCAAAAAAAACGGGACAACATGACGTATGTGTGATATTTTGTTTGAACGTTGCGCATACGCCACGTGAGACCAACAATTTATTTTTTTGCTTTTTTACAATTATTATAGAAATAAATACTATTTGCAAAATTCAATTAGCCAAAAGAAAATATAAAATGAAACGCATGTTTGACTCTAGTGCCACGCCCAGTTTTTTTTAGAGTGAATAAATATGTACATACAAGGGTTTTGTGTGTTGGAAATTCGAAGGGAAATTGCTGCTGGGGACAATTTTCATTTAGCCTGCGGTTGCTGCCTCTGCTTCTCCTCCTGTTGTTGTTGTTGCAGATGTTGTTGGTTTTGTTGCTGGGAGGCACTTGCCATGTTTTTGCTGGTGTCGTAAAAATGCATTTTAAACTTTTATGACTGCTGGGGCATTGAGTAATGGCCATAAATACACACTCTATACCCCAAAAATAAACACGTCCAAAAATTTCTTCATGTTTTCAATTTTTTCATCTTCCTTTTTTTTCCTTTTTTATTTATTTTCATTTTTGGCAGCCGAGTTGCCTCTGTTTGTGCAAGGGAGTGGCAATATTGTGGTTTTGCCTGCTTGTCTGCCTGCCTTATAAATATAGTTTGCCCTCTCCCTTTTTTTTTTTTGGAATTTGTGCAATCTTGGGAGGTTGAAAACTAAAACCTTCATATTCGCCTGCCTGTCGTGTGCATTCCCTCCTTTTCTTTAGGTACAATTCCTGCTGGGAGAGTTAAGCAATACATGTACATACTGACCATTTTCTCAACCCAGGGAATAGAGTTTCAAATAACTCGTAGATAAATTATTTGTGCATAGAAATTCGTAGAGAAAATCACTTTGCTTTTAAAACAAACAAAAGATAGAAATCTTGAAGGAAATTGAAATTGCCTCAGTTGGAGAAAGAACAATAAAGTGTACATTTTATTGAAGCAAAAGTAATTGAAATTGAAAATAAATCAAATAATAATAACACTGCGTTTGAAATGAAATTTTACAATAAGTTTTAAATTAAGAAATTTCCTGAAAAAGGAATGGAAAGAAATAAAGGAGAACAACTTCTCTTTATATGCCTTCAATAATTTAATACATATTCTTCTGCATCTTAAACTTTATCTTAAATAGTCGGAAGGGAAAGAAAAAAAGTTGAGGTAAGTTGAGTTCCCTCAAGAATTCAGATTAGACGAAAAGAAATGAAGTTGGGGAGACAATTAGTTTAATTTTGACAAAGATCAAACACATGACATATTCCAATTATTCTTCAATTAAATGTAATATTCTCTTATTTTATATTCCGTAAATATTTGCAAAATATAAGGGAAGAAAGAGCTGAATAGGAAACGTAACGTCTAATATTTATAAAATATAAATGAAGATGAGAAAAGTAGTAGTAAATAACAAATCTGATGAGATACTTTCGCATTTCTTTAATTTTATGAAAAGGAAGAAAAGCTGGAACATCATTGAAATTGCTTACAGTCCACATTTTAAAAAGTATACTATAGTCTATACAATATTACTATTATTATTATTAGTATCGTTTCTCGTCCATTTGAGTGCACATAAGTACATATCAAATAGAATTGTGAGTGTCCCATTCAATGCAATAATATCCTTGCAAGGAGAACTCTTTTTACTGTGCTGCATTGAAAATGTAATCAATGTCTTCACTGTAGCATATCGATGCTTATAGATGTTTATCTATGCTCATAAAGTGCAGGCATATATCACATGTCTCTCCCTCTTTCTCTCTCTATCTCTCTCTTTCTCTTTGCCATTACAGCTGCCAGGGGCGTGGCATCGCATCCTTTTCTCCGATGCATTGAAATAAATGGCAAAACGCATTAAAACTTGTGCTATAATCAATCTTCATGTGGAATGCTTCATTGCATTGCGGTTGGCATGGGGTAGCGAAAGAGACAGAGAGAGAGGGAGAATGAGCGAGTAAGGGAGAGAGAATGTCAGAGCAATCTTGCAACTCAAAATATTGCTCATTAAATTGGGGACTTATTGAAAGAGAGGATGAAAAAGACGTAGAAATGCAAGTTATATAAATATTGTTGCCATGCAATTAAATGACACACATGCATACATATATTTATCAGTATATGTGTGTGTACCTGATTATATAACAGTTGTAGCCACAGCGCAAATTCTCCTCCTTCACCTCCTTCCCCGATTCTGACGGTGCATTTCCCTGGAAAATATCGAACGGAAAATCAATTCTAATTAAATTGTCAACATTTTACGCTGTTCCAAAGCTGATTATGCACCTGTGTCTGTATGTATGTCTGTCTGTGTGTGTGTGTGTGTATCTGTGTGTATAATTGCATTGGCCGCCTGCTATCGGTTTTCGCTTGATTTGCGACGTACTGCAAACCAAGTTACAGAGTTGCCAACGCTCGCACAGATGCCAAATTCAATTGCACATTTTAAATGCGGTTAGCAAAATATAGAAACAGGCTAAAAGCCAAATGTAATAAATGTCTAAATGTGGTTAGAAAGAGGCAGAGCGATTGAGTTGCATGTGGCAGGATTAAAACGTGCCACGCGGCCATGGCCGTCATTTTATTTCAATTTTGCAATTGACATTTGCATTCGAGCTTCTCTCAGTGTTGATAAACGGTTCACATGAAGTCCTTTTGGCCCTCATCTATCTTCTCAACCATCATCATTGGAATGTCCATTGCGAAACATTCAATTAGATGACAACTTAGTCTAGCTGAAACTAATTAAATTAGCTTTTCTATTAATTAATTCAACTTCAAAGCGACAACAACTTGAAGCGGGACAATTTTTTTAATAAATTAAATAATTTAATTGGGAGTTTTCTATCAGGTAACTTTGTGAATTAGAATAATAATAAGTAGATTGCTGATAAAGCCATGTTTTCTATTTTTAACAATAGTTTAGTAATGAAGTAGGCAAGAATATGCAAAAGAACACTTAAAAATTTTAAATAGCTCTTTAAAGCTACAAAAGTTACGTTTGAAGCACTTGAAAATATAGTTAAAGGCACACAATACCTTTAAAGGCCTTAAAACATCTATAAAATCATCATCTTCATAAGATATTTGAACTCACAATTAAAGTATTGTAGCTTTTTTAACAACTTCAGTATTTGTACAGTGAACGTGACGAAATTTTAAGGAGCGATAGAGAACATGATAGACAATTATTATAACAAACTTCAAAGATTATATCCTCAAATTTGTTTGAATAATTCATTAGTCTGTCCAAATGGAGACTGATGTTAAATATTAATATATTTACTATTATTTCGTTATTTTAAAAATGTTATAATACCCATTTCTGTCCCTTTTTAATAGTAATGAAGCAACCATTAATCTTGTAATCCATTCTTAATGGCTTCCCATTAAATGTAAAATGCAGCGCTTTACAGTTGTTTATCTCATTTAATTGCTTATGTATTTCTGTATTTATATATGTATGTTTATATAAAATAAAATATACTCTTGTATAGATACATAAAACACATATGTATGTATATGTATGGGAGTGGTCTTTCTTTCTGCTGAAGTTAATACATTTATTTTCGGCCACACACGCTGAAAAGTAGGCAATGAAAATGTTTGCCATTGTCCTGGCCATGGCCAAAATACTGTATCTCTGTGTATTCTCATCTATCTCTCTTTTGTGTTTTATCTGTATTTTAAAGCCACTCCCAAGTTGCATTTGATACATAAAATGTAATGCAACAACAACAATGACAATCTCTCATTGTTATTGTTGTTTCAGTTGCTGTCGGTGTTGTTGTTGTAGCTTCATTAGATTTCTGCACATGAAAAACAGAAAACAGAGAAACATTTGCCGGCATTAGCCTGAAAAAGGAGTAGGGAGGGGGTGAGGTTAGGCAGCGCTGCCTTTGCCTCTGCTGCTGCGCTGCCTCAGCTGCTGCTCTGCTCTCTTCGAACTGCTTTCATTTTCCATTTCCACGACCTCATTTTAGCTGCCGCAGTTTCTGCAGGCATAGTGACATGTTGTTATTGTTGTTGTTGTTGTTATCATTGTTGTTGTTGTTGTTTGTTTGTTTAGTCGCCTGCACAATTTTTCGTTATTTTCTCCTATCTATTTTTGTATTTTGCCTGCGCTGCAATTTATGTTATTGTTATTGTTGTTATTTGCTGCCGCCCTGCGGCTGTGGGTGGCAAATGTTATGTACAACACACACAAATAACAATAACACACACACACACACACATACACGCACACGCCTATTTATATACGCCTGTTACATGTTTCCTGAATACATAATATGAAGCATTTTGTAAGCACGGCGCATGCGTCGCAATAGCGACAGCGACGTCAGCAGCGACGCAACGTCACGACAGCAGCAGCCTCTGTCAGCGTCAGAACAACAGCAACAACACACTGAAAATTGTTTCCTGTCCAACAACAACAACTGTGCCTCCGTTCTCTTTAACTCTCCTGGCGCCATCGAACACAAGTTTCATTCAATAGCATGAAGCCGGGCACAGGATGAGAATGAGTCTAAAACGCCCAATGCCACCCACTGAGCATACACATAAATAGATGTATGTATGTATGTATATACAAACACTCAGACATACAAACGCCTCATCTGCTTCCGGTTGCGTCACTTGATTTTGCCAGGCAGCGCTGCGTCATTTTTTGTTGTCATCGTCGTCGTTGTTGTTGTTCTTGTAGCTTCAACTTTTATTCAACTTTGCCCTCTGACTTTGTCAGTCCCTCACACACACACACACATACACCCAAGCCACACGCATCTCTAGCCGCAGTTGCCACAGCTTTAATTGAGGTCGCCAGCATTCAAGTTAATAAGAGAGAAGAAGGCCCCAAAAAAGAGCTGCACTTTTCTTCTATTTTTTATTATTATTATTGCCTGCATTCTTGAGCCACCCAGGGCTCGTGGTTCCACCCACTCGATGCTTTTATGTAATTTTTTTAAAGCCGCTGCCAGCGTCGCAGTCGCAGAATTTTGCATCTATTTTATTGCTTTAAATGCGCATAAAATTATGTAGAATGCAAATTTCAGAGAAATTCATTTGAATGCAAACTCATTTCGACAGTTGTTGCCTGGAAATTTAAATATGTACTCGTACTAAAAATAATCCAGTAAATTTAACCAGTAAATATAGTCAAGCCAATACCAAAATTCTGTGAGTGTTTTTTAATGGAAACTAATAGTAAAATAATATAGTTTGGCTGAGTTGAATTGCGAGAATTTTGTATGAAAAGTTTGTTAATACGACGTTATTCATAGCGAAATTTAAAAGAAGCTGATAAAACGTTTATGGAATTGTGACGAAAATATGATTAACTATTTCACATACAGTTTTTATAGTGTGTTTCACGTTTCTAAATGACCAGAATCTAAATAAAAGAATTATCTATATTTGCAAAGCTAAGCAAAACAAGCAAAAATATTTAAATTAAATAGTTAAATTTCAGAAAAAAAAATTTTTTCATGCTAAGAAATTCCCTGAACCTTGACCCCGATCAATTTACAGGACGAATTTCGCAAAACGCCGTTTTTTTGCACAATTAAATTGTCTCAGCTATGTTGTGTGAAAATTTCATCTTTCTACGTTTAACCGTTTGGCCTACACGTTGATTCTTAGTAAGTCAGTCTAGATAGATAACTCTTAGATAACTCTTTCAAGAGAAAGCTTAATGGTTATTAAACGTTTGAGAATAAAGAAGTGAAAAGAAACTACAAAGATTGTTGATTATTTCATTATTTTTTCTATGATCACGCCTCATAGTGAACAAACGTTGACGAATGCATAAAAATAAAATTTACGAATACAGAAATAAAAGAACTAAGAAGAGAAGAGTATATCCTTTAACGGTATGTTTAAAACATCCTGCTCGGAGACAGACAATCTTTCTGATACACTATATCAGCGATGGGCACGCAGTGGCTCCGGGAGCAGCGACTGCTCCCAACTATTTTTCTCGAATTCAGATTTCGTGCCCACTACTGTACTATATTCATAGATCAAGTGCCTTTTTGAGCTATCGATGATAGTTTCATAAAGATAGAAATAAGCTGTTACTTTGGGCATCTAATTTTCGATATTTCTTATCTGTTATTCCGTCAGTCGGTTTATTTTAAATGACTTTTTTACTAAGCTCATGTTTCTTGTTTATAATATCCTGAAAACACTGTCATTCCCGTGTCCTTCAACTTGCCAGGAGCGACTGCTGTGTTGTTGTGGCTGTTGTTGTTGTTGTTGTTGCCACTGCTGCCTTTGGCTTGATGTTGATAAATTTCACGCCCAACGGTCTGTGGCAGAGTCCTCAAATTACTTTGACTGCAGTCCGAAAGCAGCCCCAGCATTTGATATCCAATGGGGCCGTTGCCGTTGTCGTTGCCGCCGTCAGCCGCCTCAGCAATGATTGAATGAAAGGCTAAAAGGGATTTCAGGAATTTCAACTTGCAAAAAAGTTGCACACACTCACACACACACACATTCAGGCTATATACTCGAAATATACACAGAAATAACCTCAAACAAGGACGTTCGCTGAGTTGGCAGCAAAAACTTTTTCAGCCCAGGTCCTGGCGCAACTTGGAGGTGGCGTTGTGTTGTCTTTTATGTATTACATAAGCCCACACCCTCCTCCACACACACAAACACAGGCACACACACAGTGACTGAGACTGAGCGTCGCAGTAATGCAATTTACGGCAATGTCCTGGCCATTTCTTGCCTCGCAGCGAGACACAGGATGCCGGGCTAGGAATCGGGGATTACTTTGCTCTGCTTGTAGCGCAACAAATGTTGCCATTGTTGTTGGGGCTGCTGGCCTGGCTTTGGCTCTGGCTTTGGCTTTGGCTCTGACTCTGGCCCTGCACTTCCCTAACCGGGCGCAGTTTTAGCTGAATTGATTTTTCGCCCGCCTCACTGCGCATGCCGGGCAACTGTGGCAGCAACAACAACAGCAACAACAGCAGCAGCAACAGCAGCAACAACAACAGCCACAAAGCGCGCTCTTTGAATGCAATCGCATGTATATATGTTTAAGCATATATACACCGATATATATGCATACATATTTATGCTATGTACCATATACAGCCGCCCAACCGCCTGAGTCATCATCCTGCAAAACACACAGACACACACACACACACCTCCCCACACCTCCCCACAACAGACGCCCTCACATAATTTCCAGCAATTTCGTGAAACTGGAAACTGCAGCTATATACCATATAAAGTATACAATATACAACATGCATATAGCATTTATGTGGCATGTGAATGTTCTACATGCTACATGGGCATATTTTAAACGCTTTGTCTCTCTACCTACCTCCCTCTCTCCCCTTTGCTCTATGTACTCTTTGTATCTCCTGGCGCGCTTAAAGCGCTTAATGCGGCTTTAAAAATCTTTCGGATGGGGCTTCAATTCATCAAATTTGTGTGTGTGTGTGTGTGTGTGTGGGGCAGAATACAAATACTACAAAATTGCATTTGGCCCAGCATTAAGTCAGATATTTACTTAACTTTAACACAACAAATTGTATTTACAATAGATAAAGCAATTCCACGAATATTACTAACTTTAAATAGGAATCAGTGTGAACTTTTGAACTAGATTAAACCCGAATTATCTGTAGAGTATGAATTTTTTAGCACTGAAGATTAAAAGATACAAATTTAGACGACGTGTAATTCTAGTGACTAACAATTCAATGAACTTTGTGGGATTCCATTGTAATACCAAGAAAATGGATTATTGTAATTAAATAAAAATACAGTTGAGCTTCCATAACTCGAACTTCTATAACTCGATTTTCTATCTAACTCGAGTGGCAGTAAAATTAATAAGCTTAAGAAAAAGAACTCTGTAAGTCGAATATCTCCGTAACTCGAACCTTTTCTTTGGATAATGGTGATTCGAGTGAGGAAAATTCGACTGTAATAATACTTTGTCTCTGGAAAATCTTGCTTAACAATATTTTACACTAATTTTCTTTCTACAAGTGATTCAAGTTTATTATTTTAAATAATAATAAAATTACCTACAAATTATATTACTCTGATAACAAGTTCTTCTTAGCCAAGCTGCACTTTACTTTAATGGAAAAATACAGTCATAGGCATAAGTATTAATTCTACTCACAATTTGAACTCACTTCATGCAAAGTTTGGCATCAATGGAAAGGTCATTCAGATTCTTTTTGAATGATATAAAACTTTTCTTAACCTATTAGGTACCCCTTGAAATTTTAGAATTTTTGTAAACGTCTAATCTTTCAACTTTTTTCCTCGATTTAAAAAAAAAAATGTTTTGATGCAAAAAGTTTCTTTAAATAATTCTTATAGTGACTGCAAAATGTTTTTCAAATATGTCTTCGCTAGATTTTTATAATTTATTTAAAATGGCAAAAAAAAGGCACTTTGTATGAAAAAGAAGAAAACTGCCTTTTTTGCCATTAAATTAACTTTAAATGGTGTTAAATTACTTATGCCTATGACTGTAAGTTTTAGCACTACTAAAAACATTTGCAACTAGGCTTAACAAATTGCTCATTTGTTGA